>PVJS01039828.1:0-18723 GCA_004027185.1 Glis glis | reverse complement strand
TTCAAAATAAAGAATAAAAAATAGGGCTGGGGGTGTAGCTTGGAGGTAGAATGCCCTTTAGTTCAATCCCCAGTGTTGCCCCCCCCCCAAAAAAAAATAGGGCTAGAGGTATAGCTCAGAGGTAGAATGCCCCTGGGTTCAATCCCCAGTACCACACACACACACACACACACACACACACACACACACACAAAAATTCAAGATGGCAGTGGCCATGATTTTTAAGAGAGCTGTGTCTCCTCCAGTTCTAGGGACCTTTGGTTCTGTGCTCCATGTCTCACACTTAGTAGGCTCTCTGCACATTTGAAGGAATGAAGTAATTTCCTTAAATAATTTCCCCTTAGAGCTAGGTGTGGGGCGTATACCTGTAATCCCAGCAACTATGAAAGTTGAGGTTTGAGACCAGCTGGGCAACTTGATGAGACCCTGTCTCAAAATAAAAAATAAAAATAAAAGGTTGAGCTGGGTGTTATGGTGCATGCCTGTAATTGCAGCACTTGGGAGGTTGAGACTGGAGGATCGCAGGTTCAGGCCAGCCTCAACGTAGTGAGACCCTCAACCATTGTGAGGTCATTTTTTAAAATAAAATAGGGCTGGGAGTGTGGTTTGGAGTGCCTTTGGGTTCACCCTCCAGTTATACACGCACACAGTAGAAATAATTAACTCTGGACTCTCATTCATTCGTTCATTCAGTAGTAAACTGTTTCTTTGGATCTAAGAGTAGTGAACATGATAGTCCCTGCCCAAAAGGAGCTTGCCGTCTAGGAGGGGAGACAGATAAGGATCTAGATTTTGGGTCAAGTCAGAGGAAAATCCCGGTAGAGCTGGTGCCTTGACAGTACACGTAGCAGGCGTTGATCCAGTCTGGGGAGGTTCGAGGGGCTTCTGGGAGAGGGAGATGTCTAAACAGGTAAGACAGTGAGTAGGAGGCAGCCGGGGTAGAGGGGGAGGAGCGCAGCTGGCAGAGGAGACAGAATGTACCGGAATCCAGACAGCACACACGTGTTGGGGGAACCTCGGGTGAGGCGCAGTGGCAGCGGGGCGGCGCAGTGGGGAGCCGTGGGTGCCGCGCTGAGGTCTTTCTGCCTCGCTCTGGGTTGTGAAGAGCCCTCCTAGGCTGAGCAAGAATTCCCCTCACACTGGTGAGATCCAGTGTGAGCGATGCTGATGGCCTGACTGAAGGAATCGCGGGGCAGGCAGAGGACTGGCGGGGCCAGGTGAATTGCGGAGGCAGACGTGATGAGGGCAGAGGATTGTCCGGAGTGCAGGAGCGGGTTCCAGGCTGACCTCCCTGCCTTCCGGCCCCGGCGCCTGAGAGCGTGGGTATTAGATTCCATTCATAACCATACCACGCGTACCTCAGAAAGGGCCTGCGTCAGGAACGGGATCTGTTGGGGACCCACATAGCTGTTTTTTGTACATTCAACGTGTTCATTGTTTCTCTTTGTAGACGAGTTCCCTCCGCTTCTTAACCTTCGTTGCAGGGAAAGATGGCCACTTACACCTTCTTGTTTTTTAGTTCCTGCCTTTTAGAGATCAGCCCAGATTGAATTATAATCTAGTCTCAATTCTGTTTTGTTTTGTTTTTATACTGGGGATTGAGCCTAGGGCCATTCTACCTTTGAGCATACAGCCCTATTTTTTTTTTTTTTTTTTTTTTTTTGTGGTACTGGGGATTGAACCCAGGGGCATTCTATCTCGGAGCTACACCCCCAGCCCTATTTTTTATTCTTTATTTTGAAACAGGGTCTAACTAAGTTGCAGAGGGCCTCACTAAGTAGCTGAAGCTGGCTGTGAACCTGTGATCCTCGTCTCTGCCTCCCAAGTACTGGGATTACAAGCCTGCGCCACCACGCCCGGCTCCTATTTTTTGTTTTGAAACAGGGTCTTGCTAAATTGCTGACGCTAGCCTTGAACCTGCATTCCTTCTATCTCAGTCTCCCAAATACTGGGATCACAGGCGTGCGCCGCCACGCGGCCCAATTCTGGTTTTCTAGGAGAGAGAATTTGATTGATTTGATTTGGGTCTGGTCATCCTATCATCTGTGGAGTAGTACTAAATTCTCCCTCCAGGGGCATTCCAAAATCAACTTCAGTCAGCCTTTGATTTAAGTGGGGAATTGGGAATGATCCATGGAATGGATAAAATGGACAGTTGTCCTTTTTTTTTTTTTTTGGGTGGTACTGGGGATTGAACCCAGGGGCATTCTACCTCTGAGCTACACCCCCAGCCCTATTTTATTTTTTGTTTTGAAACTGGGTCTCACAAAGTTGCATAAGCTGGTCTTGAACCTGCAATCCTCTGTCTCAGCCTCCCAAGTACTGTGATTACAAATGTGCTCCACCACAGCCGGCTACCTCAGTTTCCCTTCTTACCCTTCTTGCTTGGACCCAAGGTTCATTGGTTGATATCATAGACTCAGGGAGGGTATAGAGACTGCTGAAATTAGGATACAAAAAGCCAAAATTTGAAGAATAATTCTGCTAGAATAGTTTTTTCATATAATGTGCATTCCAATGCAAATTTTAGGGCTAAGACTAGGGGTGTAGCTGCTTGCCTCCCATGCACAAGCAAAGCCCTGGGTTTGATCCCTAGCAGCATGCAAAGAAAAAAAATTAGGGTTACCTGGATTAGTTGTACCACTATTTTCAGACTGTTTTTACTCAGTAGTAGAAAATTTGAAACTGAGACTGAACCAGGTGTGGTGGCGCATGTCTGTAATCCCAAGTACTTGGGAAGCTGAGACAAGAGGATCGCAGGTTTGAGTCTCAGTGAAGACAGCCTCAGAAATGTATCGAGAGAGCCGGTCGTGGTGGCGCACGCTTGTAATCCCAGTACTTGGGAGGCTGGGACCAGAGGATCCGGGTTCGCCGCCAGCCTCAGCTACTTAGGCCCTCCGCAACTTAGTGAGACCCTGTTTCAAAATAAAGAATAAAAATAGGGATGGGGGTGTAGCTCGGAGGTAGAATTCCCCTGGGTTCTATCCCCAGTTCCTCAAAAGAAATGTAGTGAGAGTCTCAGCAAGATCCTTTTTCAGAAACAAAAAGGGCTGGAGTGTAGTACAGAGGTAGAATGCCCCTGGGTTCAATCCCCAGTACCACAAAAACAACAAAAAACTCTGAGACTGAGAGTTTGCTAATTTTTGTCATTTTTAGTGACCACATAATTAAGTTACCTATGTGGGTTTATCTGTTTTAGTCCTAGTTGGAAGGGAGGGGGAGTGTGCTAACATTTGTGGGGAGCCTGCCGAATGTCCGACACTGCTGGGCTCTTCTCTTTACCAAGAAGGAAGTAGGTTCAGAGAACAGAGTGACTTGCCTGTCATCACGCAGTCTAGGAGCGGCGGAGGTTGATTTGAACCTGTATATATTTTGTTCTGTCTTAGTGCCTACTGTAAAGATAAGCAGAAGAGCCACCAGGCAGCTAGAAATCAGCTACAGAGTAGAAAAATGGGAGAGAAAACAAAATCCTAATTGAGGGGCAATGTAAGCAGACAATACTTGAGACCAAAGGGTTAAAAAACGTTGCTGAACTTCGTGAGACCCGGTTTCAAAATAAAGGATAAAAAATAGGTCTGGGGGTGTAGCTTGGAGGTAGAACGCCCCTGGGTTCAATCCCCGGTACCGCAAAAAAAAAAAAAAAAAAAAAAAGTTGCTGAGTCTACCTAATCAGGTAGTAGCAGTGATTAGAATTTGGAGCAAAAAAAAAAAAAGAGTTGGGGGGTTGGGTGGGGGGATGGTGGTGGTGGAGGGGGTGTCTGTTCTTGGACCCTTACTTCCTCCTTGGCTCCCAGCCTGCAGCTAGTGATTGCTTTTTGGAGAGGGAGTCTCTAAACCAGAGACTGCGAAGATAAGAGGGAGGCTGCCTGGGGAATGAGGCTCTGATAGATTAGCAGATCCCACGGGCCCGGCTTAATGGAATATGTCTGTTTCCGTCTTGCTCAGCAGTCTCAGGGTGTGTGTGTCTTGTCACCTTTGGCAGCCAGAACAGAGAGGACAGTGCTGGCCCACTGAGGCTTGGGTTCTTGTGAGGCTAAGAAGAAATACCATACTTTTTTTTTTCTTTTTTGGTACTGGGGATTGAACCCAGGGCATTCTACTTCCGAGTTACACCCCCAACCCTATTTTTTTGTGTGTGTGTGGAACTGGGGATAGAACCCAGGGGCATTCTACCTTCGAGCTACACCCCCAGCCCTATTTTTTATTCTTGATTTTGAAACAGGGTCTTACTAAGTAGCTGAGGCTGGCCGCGAACCCGGATCTTCTGGTCTCAGCCTCCCAAGTACTGGGATTACAAGCGTGCGCCAACATGCCCGGCTTTCAGCCCTATTTTTTTATCCTTTATTTTGAAACAGGGTCTCACTAAGTTGCGGAGGGCCTCACTAAGTAGCTGAGGCTGGCCACCGAACCTGCGATCCTCCTGTCTCAGCCTCCCAAGTACTGGGATTACAGGCGTGCACCACCACGCCTGGCTTATTGGTGCATTATAGTCTGACGTCATAATGTAAATCATAGTGATAGTGACATAGATGCACACAGCACGTGGCGGGCTTTCCCCTGTTCCCTCTCCATTCCCCCCTCCCCTTGAAGGGTATTGAGATTGATACTGGTATTCTCACATTTGTACATAATGTCTATGGGAATAATTCCTTCATTGATCATCCCCTAGACCACCTCCCTGGCTCCGCTGAAGTTTCTCCTCCATTATTTGGAGTCCCTCTGGTGTCCTGATTACTCCCTGGCTTCTGCATATGAGAGAAAACATAGGACCCTTCCCTTTCTGTCACTGGCTAATCTCACTTAACAGTGTTCTCCAGGTCCATCCATTTTCCTGCAAATGACATTATTTTGTTCTTCTCTGTTGCTGAGTAGAATTCCATTGTGTGTATATCCCACACTTTTGTAATCCATTCATCTGTTGATGGACAACTTAGGTTGGTTCCATAATTTGGCTATTGTGAATTGTGCTGCTATGAACACGGAAATGCATATATTACTGAAATTCTGATTTCATTTCCTTTGGAAAGATATCCAGAAGTGGTATAGCTGGGGGGGAGGGGCTTTTAAAAAAATGCCCCTACCCGTCATCATCAGGGCTGTCTCCTTTAAGTCTAAATTGAATCCTGTGTGCTGAGGCTAAGCCTGTTGCCTCTGGCCCAGCTTGTGATAGGAGCTGAATTGATTGCCTTTCGAATGTTCCAGGACAGCTGTATTCCCCCAGGACGATTCGTGTATACCACCTATCTTCTAGCATTTGCATTACTCATGTCTCTGCTTTCTGGTACTCTAAACTGAAATTTCTTTTCTTTTCTTCTTCTTTTTTTTTTTTGGTAGTACTGGGCATTGAACCCAGAGCCTTACATATGCCAGGCAAGTGCTCTGCCACTGAGGTAGGCCCCCAGCCCTTTAATTTTGTTTTGAGACAGGGTCTCGCTAAGTTGCCCAGGCTAGGCTTGAACTTGCATCCTTCTGCAAGCCTCCCAAGTAGCTGGCTTATAAGTGTGCACCACCATGCCAGGCTGAAACTTTTTTTTTTTTGGTACTGATAATTGAACCCAAGGGCATTCTGTGTCTGAGCTACACTCCCAGCCCTTTTTATTTTTATTTTGAAACAGGGTCTCACTAAGCTGCTGAGGGTCTTGCTAAATTGCTGAGACTGTCTTCAAACTTGTACTCCTCCTGTTTCCACCTCCCAAGTAACTAGGATTACAGGCGTGCTCCACCACGCCTGGTCATTCCATTGTCTCTAAGCTCTGTCTGTTAGCCGCAAGAGGTAAACACTTATTTCTACCTCTCCCTTAAAGGTAACTCACCATGATTTAATCATGGTTTAGGGACTCAGCACATTTTTGAGGCTTTTATTATTTATTTGTATTTATTTATTTGTTTTTTGGTACTGGGGATTGAACTCAAGGGTATTCTGCTTCTGAGTTATACCCCCAGCCCTATTTTTTTTTAATTTTAAAACAGGGTCAGCTGGGCATGGTGATCCACGCTAGTAATCCCAGTACTTGGGAGGCTGAGACAGGAGGATTGCAGGTTTGTGGCCAGCTTCAGCAACTTAGTGAGGCCCTCCGCAATTTAGTTCCAAAATAAAAGAATAAAATAGGGCTAGAGGTGTAGCTTGGAGGTAGAATGAATGCCCCTGGTTCCATCCCCAGTACCACACACAAAAAGAAACAGTCTCATTAAGTTGCAGAAGGCCTCACTAAGTTGCTGAGGTTGGCTGTAAACCTGCGGATCCTCCGGTCTCCGCCTCCCAAAGTACTGGGATTACAAGCATGCGCCACCACGCCCAGCTTCCTATTTTATTTTATTTTATTTATTTATTTATTTATTATTTTTTTTTTTTGCAGTACCGGGGATTGAACGCAGGGGCGTTCTGCCTCCACGCTACGCCCCCGGCCCTATTTTTTATACTTTATTTTGAAACTGGGTCTCATGAAATTGCGGAGGGCCTCACTAAGGAGAGAGAGAGAGAGAGAGACAGGGAGAGAGAGAGCGAGAGAGCTGAGGCTGTCCGCAAACCCAGATCCTCCGGCCTCCGCCTCCCAAAGTACTGGGATTACAAGCGTGCGCCACCATGCACGGCTCTATTTTATTTTTTATAAACAGGACTCACAAAGTCACTGAGAGACTCACTAAGTTGCTGAGACTGTCCTTGAACCTGGGGTTCTCCTCCCAAATACTGGGATTACAGGCATATACCACTACACCTGGCTTTTTTTGTGGTTTAAAATTGTTTTTGTGTGTGTGTGGTACTGGTGATTGAGCCCAGGGGCATTCTACCTCCGAGCTACACCCCCAGCCTTATTTTATTTTATTTATATATATTTTTTTGTGGTACTGGGAATTGAACCCAGAGGCATTCTACCTCCGAGTTACATCCAAAAAAGAAATATTTTTTATAAACAGGACTCACAAAGTCCTTTTTTGGAAACAAGGTCTTACTGGGTTGCTGAGAGCCTCATTAAATTGCTGAGGCTGTCCTTGAACCTGCGATCCTCCAGTCTCAACCTCCCAAGTACTAGGATTACAAGTATGCGCCACCACGCCTGGCTCATTATTTTTATTTTGAAAGAAGGTTGATGAGAGTCTCACTACTTGCTGAGGCTGTCCTCAAACTTGTGATCCTCCTGTCTCCACCTCCCAAGTACTGGGATTACAAGCATGCGCCACCATGGCTGGCTAAATGTGTGTGTGTGTGTGTGTGTGTGTGTGTGTGTGTGTGTGTGTGTGGTACTGGGGATTGAACCCAGGAGCATTCTACCTCTGAACTACACCCCCAGCCCCATTTTGCTTTTTTATTTTGAAATGGGCTCTCATTAAGTTGTGAAGGGCCTGGCAAGTTGCTGAGGCTGGCAGCAAACCTGCAATTCTCCTGTCTCAGCCTCCCAAGTACCAGGATTACAAGAGTGTGCCACCAAACTTGGTTTGTGCTTTTAAACTTTAAACTCTGGTTGTCAGTATAATGAAAACAATCTGTGACATTTAAAAAGAAATTGAATTTTCTTGCCATAGCTGATCTGTACTCCAGTTCTGCTTGCCGTAGGACATTTTGTCTAAGCCCTCACAGTAGCCACTTTTTGTTTGTTACAGTGTCTGAAGAGCAAGAATATGCTTGTATAATTTTATAAATGTAATGGTCTTAAGTTTGGATAACATTTTATTTTAAGCTCATTGCCACTGGACCTACCTTGTATACTCCATGTGTGGTCTGCAGGAAAGTAGATATGTCTTCATGGTCAAAAGACAAGGGAGAAGCTGGGCGTGGTGGTGCACGCTTGTAATCCCAGTACTTGGGAGGCTGAGGCCGGAGGATCCAGGTTCTTGATGAGCCTCAGCCACTTAGTGAGGCCCTCCACAACTTAGACCCTATTTCAAAATAAAGAATAAAAGCCGGGCGTGGTGGCGCACGCTTGTAATCCCAGTACTTTGGGAGGCGGAGACCGGAGGATCCGGGTTCGCGGCCAGCCTCAGCTCTCTCCCTGTCTCTCTCTCTCTCTCTCTCTTTCTCCCTGTCTCTCTCTCTCTACTTAGTGAGGCCCTCTGCAACTTCGTGAGACCCGGTTTCAAAATAAAGTATAAAAAATAGGGCTGGGGGTGTAGCTCGGAGGTAGAATGTCCCTGCGTTCAATCCCCGGTACCGCAAAAAAAAAAAAAAGTATTTGGCAATCGGGCGTGGTGGTGCAAACCTGTAATCCCAGTGCTTCTGAGGCTGAGACAGGAGGATTGAGGGTTCAAGGATAGCCTCAGCAATTAAACAAGACTCTCAGCAACCTAGCAAGACTCTGGTTCAAAACAAAAAAATTAAAAGGACTGGGGTGTAACTTGAAGGTGGAATGCCACTGGGTTCAATCCGCAGAACCACCAAAAAAAAAAAAATAATGTAAGTGGCAGCAGGAGCAATTAAAATCATTTCCTGTCCAGGCAGGGTGGTGCACACTTGTCATCCCAGTACTTGGGAGGCTGACAGGAGGATCAAGGGTTCATGGCCAGCCTCAGCTACTTAGTGAGGCCTTTGGCAACTTAGCAAGACCCTGTTTCAAAACTAAAAAATAAGAAATAGGGCTGGGTTTGTAGCTTGGAGGTAGAATGCCCCTGGGTTCAATCCCCAGTACCAAAAGAAAAAAGAAAAAGAAATCATTCCTCCCTGACTAGTAGGCAGCAACATTGTGGTGCCACCCTAACAGTGATGCAGGGACACCGAGTTAAAGAGCCGGGCGACTTGTCAGAGGCCCCTCAGGAGGAGCTGACAGTCAGGAAGAGCGGGCAGAGCGCGGACTGGCAGGACAGTCAGAGGTGGCAGTAGTGCGGGAACAGGGTGGGAGTGACTCGGGAAGGACTTTCCGGAAGGGAGCACAAACACAGGAACAGCAGGTTCTTTGAGGAGATTTTTAAAGTGTATTGTAAATTGACAGTTTATAATGCAATCATGTATTTATGGGGCATAGAGTAATATGATTTATGAATATAGTGTGGAATAATCAAGTTGATTAACATATCCATTGCTTCAAATACTTAATTTTTGTGGTGAGAACATTAATTTCAATATTGTATGTATCATACTTTTATTTTGAAATGTATCATACTCTTATTAAGCATATTCACCTGGCCATGCAATAGATCTCCCAAGAAAAATCTATTCCTTCTGTCTGAGACTTTGTATCATCTCTCCATTCTCTCCACCCCACCCACCCCAGCCTCTGTAGTCTATTTTCAGTTTCCGTGGATTACATTGTTTTATTTTATTTTTGCTGCAGTACTGGGGATTGAACCCAGGGGCATTCTACCTCTGAGCTACACTCCTAGCCCTATTTTATTCTTTATTTTGAAACAGGATCTCACTGAGTTGCAGAGGGCCTCACTAAGTAGCTGAGGCTGGTGGAGAACCTGGATCCTCCTGTCTCAGCCTCCCAAGTACAGGGATTACAAGTGTGCGCCACCACGCCCGGCTTTACATTGTTTTAGATTCCACATATAAGGGAGAACATGTCCCATTTGTCTTTCTGTGCTTGGATAATTTTACATAGCTTAATGTTCTCCAATTCCATTCACGTTGTGTAGATGACGGAATTTCCTTTTCCTGTGTGCGTGTGGGGGGGGGCGCACTGGGGATTGAACCCAGGGCATTCTACCTCTGAGCTACACCCCAGCCCTATTTTATTCTATATTTATTTTTTATTTTTTATTTTTTTGAGGTACTGGGGATTGAACCCAGGGGCATTCTACCTCCGAGTTACACCCCAGCCCTATTTTTTTTTTATTCTTTATTTTGAAACAGGGTCTCACTAAGTTGTGGAGGGCCTCACTAAGTAGCTGAGGCTGGCCGCGAACCCGGATCCTCCAGTCTCAGCCTCCCAAGTACTGGGATTACAAGCTTGCACTAACACGCCCGGCTCCTCCCCCTCTTTTTTATTGTGATGCTGGGGATTGAACCCAGGGCCTTCTGCATGCTGAGTAGGCAGGCACTCTACCACTGAGCTACACCCCTAGCCCTATTTTTTATTCTTTATTTTGAAACAGGGTCTCACTAAGTTGAGGAAGACCTCACTAAGTAGCTGAGGCTGGCTGTGAACCTGGATCCTCTGGTCTCAGCCTCCCAAGTACTGGGATTACAAACATGCGCCACCACGCCTGGCTTGTGTTTCATTTTTTTTAAGAGCCACTATACAGTTTTCCATAATGACTGTGTAGTAATTGGTGGGATGTTTGATACATTCGATGCTCTTACCTTTTGCTGCCTTTTCTTACAGTTCTTTTGGTACTCGTCATTCTTCTTATTGAATTGTAAGTTCTTAGGCAGGTCATAACACAGAGGATCTTGACGCACACTAGAGTAAATGGTCCAAGTTGTATCTCTGGAGATAGAAGCATCTAGTGGCTCAGGACCCTAGCTGCCCCAATCCCTGCCTGGGACACCAGCTGGAAACTGTCTGTAGTACTTAGAGCAGTGTCTTGCACATGGTAGGTTCTCTGTAATTACGATTGAAAGATCCTTGTAGCATGCAGATTCAAAGGACTTGGGAGATATGAGAGTGGGTTGAGAAAGACAGGCAGAGGCATTTGAGCTCTTATAGATTCTTGGAGATGGGTAGGATCTTAGGTTCCTGCCAGATCAACTTTATTTACAGATGCCTAGACCAAGGCCCTGGAAATAAATGAAAAGCTTTGATAACGGTTCTTGGTTTGGGAGTAATTAAAAAAAAAAGTTAGAGCTTGCTACTCAGTTTTCTCAATTTGAGATGCTGAGGAATTGGTATTGAGCTAATAAAATTTAGATTTTTTCATTGCGACAGCTCATCCTAGAAGCCGTCTTGTCGAATCAGCGTGATAACACAAACGACCTGTCTTGCCCCAAATCCTCATAGTTGTCAATTGTCCACTTTCTTCCTGGACGTGAACGACTGTCTGGCAGACAATAGATCATACTGGAGAGGGAATGGATTTCTCCAATGGCTTTGACCTTTAATGCCTCATAGAAGAGTAGTTAACACACCACTTAATCCCACTGGAGTTCCCCAGCCCTGTGGTTATGTAGTCTGTGTAAGTGGTTTTAAAAGTGAAGCTGAAGCTGAGATTGGGTGAGATTGTGGGCCAAATCTCATTCATCTTCTCGTGGACAGATTTATAGGAAGAAGAATGGGTATAGCCTTTTCTTTCCGCCAAGGACCAAATAGGAGGAAATAGTCTCGATTGACAGAATGGAAATTGATGCCAAGAAGGCTGTGCACCAAGTCTGGGGTGGGGGAACGCGTGGTGAGGGGAGGCCAGGCTGCACCCCGTTCTCCAGAGGTGTTTGCAGTCAGGATGAAGCTCTGCGAGTTGGCTGGGTGTGGGGTGGCCGCACCTCTGCATCGAGCTGGGGCACAGAGGATGGCCTCTGCAGTTCAGCCCTTTATATCTTCTCATTTAATGTGAATGTTTCGTAGTTCTACTGTCCTAAAACAGTGAGGCCTTATTCCATTTCTTTTTCTCTTAGTCAGATTCTGAGGAAGATGAACCCACAAAGAAGAAAATTGTCCTTCAGGTAAGCTTGACAACATAAGCCATTTCTGCTCTTCCCACATTGTTTCCTGAAAGACAGGACTTAAAATGCCCCGCAATTTTCAAATCAGGTTCAGTGCAAACAGGGATCTGAGGATTGTTTGAGTGTGGCGTGGTCTCCTTCATAACTTGAGGCCTGGTACATCTGCCCTCTGCTCGCTGCTGCCTGGCCTTGGCACGAGGGCATTAACGTCTCCTAGACGACAGGCAGTGATAGGGAGAGGGATTCTAACTCAATTCAGCTCATTACATTTCAGGTAAAAGGATTATTTAGGGAGGGTGGAATAAATGGATTGGTCAAAATGATGTTAGGGAGCATCTATGTTTTAAAATTGTCTTCTCCCTGTCTCATTTTTAACCTGGACATAAACACTTAAACAGTATACTCACTTTGTACCTGGCATTGTTTGAAGTGCTTTACCAGCACTAACTAGTTCCATCCTTCTGATAATCCCTAGGTCATAGTGTTATTCGCATCCCTGTTCTACACATGAGGAAACCCAGGAACTTGCCCAGGGTCAGACAACCAGTGGGGGCAGAGCTGGGGGTCACAGTTATGTCATCAGTCCAAGACTGTAGAGGACAATTGCGGCACTTGGTGGCTTCTTTGTCACCAAGGCCAGAAGTCTTCAGCATGATGATCTCCCTGCTGCTTCCCCTTGCCCCAGAACCTTTACTCTGGCCCCTGGAGGTTCTCCCCACACAACGGTGATTTACACACTCTCTGGTCTCATGTTGACCCTCTGTCTCAGGGAATGGCAGTCTTGCCTTTTTAAAGTCATTTTCTTGTCAGCCAGGCATGATGGCGCATGCTTGTAATCCCAGTACTTGGGAGGCTGAGACAGGAGGATCGCAGGTTCAAAGCCAGCCTCAGCAACTTAGCAAGGCTCTCAGAAACCAAGTGAGACCCTGTTTCCAAATAAGAAATGAAATCAGGCTGAGGGTGTAGCTTGGAGGGAGACTGCCTCTGGATTCAATCCCTAGTACCTAAATAAATAAATAAATAAATAAATAATAGAGCTGGGCGTGGTAGTGCACGCCTGTAATCCTAGTACTTGGGAGGCTGAGACAGGTTCGAGGCCAGCCTAAGCAACTTAGTGAGGTCCTCCACAACTTAGTGAGACCCTGTTTCAAAATAAAAAATAAAATAGGGCTGGGGGTATAGCTCAGAGGTAGAATGCCCCTGGGTTCCACACACAAAAAAAATACATGTCATTCTCTTGGGATTCAATCCATGATGTCGCAGCAGCCCCTTCCCTTGACTCTGTCAAGGCATCTCTTCCCCTGGGGGAGGTCTGAGAAGGACAGGGTCCTGTGGAAGTTGGACACCTGGTGAGGGTGGTGTGGTGTCCATACTTGTAGTCGGTGCTGAAGGAAGCCAGTGTGCTAAGACCCAGCGAGGCCAGTCGCTGTCCTGTTACCAGGTACTGTCCTGGAGAAGGTGAGCTGTCTCTGAAGCACCCCATGGGTAAAGGGCAGTCTTGCAGATGGTGGGAAGAGACGTGTGGATAAAAGAACTCAGCGGGGACCCAGCCCTGCAAAGGGATGTAGCTCTGATCCCAGATCAGAAGTGATCGAGAAGCCAGTCACTTCTAGGGTGGCCTACGGAGTGCCGCACCTGTGAGCCTGAGCTGCTGGGGCTGCCCCCTTCAGATGAACAGTTCTTCTCCTGCTTGGCCCGCTTGACTTAGAATTCTTATTTCTTAGCTGAGAAGGCTCGAATAACTGGTGCTCTGAGACAGTGACACGGTGACTTTATTCCACTCTCCTTTTTCCAATTGGTGTCTGCCTCAGCCTTATAGTTAGGCCAGGCTGGCCTTTTAGTATACAGGGAGCAGAATCTGAGAGTCTCGGGGTAGTAGGAACTCTGGACAGGCCGGCCACTTAGCTTACAGTTCAATAAGTTAAATGCTCCCCTCTGCCATTACCAAGCTGATACCTCACACGGGTAGAGTTCTCCTTGGACCGGGGCTTTTGGCATCTGGTAGAAGTGTCTCTTTTAGACCCAGCCTTACTCTTGGCTTTGGGTAGCATTCTAAAGGAAGGAGAGGTCTTCAGGTCATGGAGCGAGGTTGAGTGGACAGCTGGAGGGAGATCTAGGCTGCTGGGGAGAAAGGACGAAGAGAGATGAAGAGCATCATATTTGCCAAAGACCCAGGCTTGAGGAAGGCCGTGTGGCCGCGGGTAGTGGAGCTGGGTTGGGCTAGAGCTAAGGAGAAAAGGGCTGACATCGACCTGGGGAGAAGCAGCTGCAGAAGGGCCTGATGCGGGAGGAATCAAGCCCAGGGTGGGTGGTCGCAGTGGATGGAGGTAAGAAGGCAGCAAGGGCTAGAAAGACTCAAGGATAGAACACGTAACTGTAATTCTCGTTTTTTGACGTCGCAAGTACATGATGTAGAATCTCACTTGTCACCTTTCTTTCCTCCTACCCCAAACGGGCTCACCAGGGATCCGGCGAGGGGACTGGTTTGTCTGCCTTGCTTCCCCAACCTAAAAACCTGACTGTGAAAGAGACTAACAGGTTGCTCCTGCCCCATGCCTTCTCCCGGAAACCCTCAGATGGCTCCTCTGATACCAAGCCCTCCAGACCGGCTCCTAAGACCAAGCCCTCCTCTCTCGCGCCCGTCGTGGGCACCACAACCACCACGCCGTCGCCCTCTGCCATCAAGGCTGCCGCCAAGAGTGCTGCCCTGCAGGTGACAAAGCAGATCACCCAGGAGGAGGACGACAGTGACGAGGAAGTGGCCCCCGAGAACTTTTTCTCCCTCCCCGACAAGGCTGAGCCTCCTGGAGTTGAGCCATACCCTTACCCTGTCCCTGCTGTCCCTGAGGAGCTGCCTCCGGGCACCGAACCAGAGCCGGCTTTCCAAGACGACGCAGCCAATGCCCCCCTCGAGTTCAAGATGGCAGCAGGCTCAAGTGGGGCCCCTTGGATGCCTAAGCCTGGGGACGACTACAGCTACAGTCAGTTCTCCGCATACGGCGATGCCAATGCCGCTGGTGCTTATTATCAGGTGGGTGGGGGTGCCGAGGGTGGGCCAGGGAACGCTCAAGTCAGTGGTGCGGCCCCCGTGCATCGCTTGTCTTGAGTTTCCCATACCTGTCAGGCTTCAAGCGTACTCCCTTATTCTGAACTTTATGGATCGAAGTTGTCCAAGTCAGGAAATCTGACTGAACCATGTAATTGGCAACTTTATTCTGTTAGCTTTCTGTCATTATGACAAAATACCTGAGACATTCGACTGAAAAAGAAGAAAGGTTTATTTTGGCTCACGGTTTAGAAGTTTCAGTTCGTGCTTGCTTGGCCCCATTGCTTTGGGCCCCGTGGCACCATAGTACATCATGGCGGAGTGGGTGGCAGGGAAGCCACTCACCTCAAGGCAGCTGGGAAGCAAAGAGAAAAGAGGGAGGGGCGGGTCGCAGTAGCCCCTTTCGAGTGACTTAACTTCAGTGACTTAACTTCCTCCCACCAAGCCCAGCTCTTAACAGTCCCACCACCTCCCGACAGTGTCACAGACTGGCCACCAAACCTTTAACATACGGGTTTTTGGCTTGCTGAAAAATACTTTATGGGAGCTGTTGAGGTTTAGGAGAAGGTGGGAGAGGAGCAGTCTCTTGTCTTAGAGGTACAAGGTAGCCTCCTCAGATGTGGAGGACGAGGATTAGAGAAGGAACCGTGGTGCACACTTCTAGATGGCGGGTCAGGAAGCATGTCTGGAGGTCGGGAATCTTGAGAGAGCAGGGAGGGCCGGGTGCTGTGGTCACGCCTGCAATCCTAGCGACTTGGGAGGCTGAGGCAACAGGATCACAAGTTTGAGCCCATCCCCCTGTCCCAAAATAAAAAATAGAAGGGCTGGGGATATGGCTCAGTAGTATAGTGCTTGCTTAGCATGTGCAAGGCCCTGGGTTCAACCCACATCTCCACGAAAAAGAAAACGCAGGGAGGAGAGAGGTAGGGCTGAGAAGAAAGGAGGGAATAGATTTATTTATTTATTTATTTATTTATTTTTGTGGTACCGGGAATTGAACCCAGGGGCATTCTACCTCCGAGCTACACCCCCAGCCCTATTTTTTATACTTTATTTTGAAACAGGGTCTCACTAAGTTGCGGAGGGCCTCACTAAGTAGCTGAGGCTGGCCGTGAACCCAGATCCTCCTGTCTCCACCTCCCAAGTACTGCGATTATAAGCATGTGCCACCATGCCCGGCTGATTTATTTTATTTAGTTCTGGTAATGGGGATTGAACCCAGGAGTGTTCTACCTCCAAGCTACACTCCCAGCCCTATTTTATTTTATTTTTTGGTGATACTGGGCTTTGAACCCACAGGGCATTCTACCTCTGAGCTACACCCTCAGCCCTATTTTATTTTTTATTTTTTTGTGTGGTACTGGGGATTGAACCCAGAAGTATTCTACCTCCAAGCATTCTACCCCCAACCTGAATTTTTATTTCTTATTTGGAAACAGGGTCTCACTAGGTTGCTGAGAGCCTCACTAAATTACCGAGTCTGGCCTCAAACCTGTGATCTTCCTGTTTCAGCCTTCCAAGTATTGGGATTACAAACATGTACCACCACACCCTATTTTATTTTATTTTTGCGGTACTGGGGATTGAACCCAGGGGCATTCTACCTCCGAGCTACACCCCCAGCCCTATTTTCTATTCTTTATTTTGAAACAGGGTCTCACTAAGTTGCGGAGGGCCTCACTTAGTAGCTGAGGCCGGCTGCAAACCTGCGATCCTCCTGTCTCAGCCTCCCAAGTACTGGGATTACGAGTGTTCGCCACCATGCCTGGCTCTATTCACGTGTTTTATTCAAATGTTATTTGGAGAGCCGGACATGGTGGCGCACGCTTGTAATCCCAGTACTTGGGAAGCTGAGACAGGAGGATCCAGGTTCGAGGCCAGCCTCAGCTACTTAGTGAGGCCCTCCGCAACTTAGTGAGACCCTGTTTCAAAATAAAGAGTAAAAAATAGGGCTGGGGGTGTAGCTTGGAGTTAGAATGCTCCTGGGTTCCATCCCCAGTACTGCAAAAAAAAAAAAAATGTTATTTGGAAGAGATTTATTTACTTACTTATTTATTTTTGTGAAACTGGGGATTGAACCCAGGGGCATTCTACCTCCAAGTTACACCCCCAGCCCTATTTTTTTTGTTGTTGTTGTTCTTTATTTTGAAACAGGGTCTCACTAAGTTGTGGAGGGCCTCACTAAGTAGCTGAGGTTGGCCGTGAACCCGGATCGTCCGGTGTCAGCCTCCCAAGTACTGGGATTACAAGGGTGCACCACCATGCCCAGCTGGAAGAGATATTTAGATGTGTTTGTGTGACCTCGGAGTAAGAGCATAGGATGCCAGGTTCCAAGAGGTTTAAGAAAGAATTTCCCAGGCAGGAGTGGTGGTTCACACCTGTAATTGGAGTTCGTGGGAGGCTGAGAAAGGAGGATCGTATGAGGTCAGCCTCAGCAACTTAGTGATACCCTGTTTCCAAACCAAATAAATAAATAAATTAAATAAATGCATAAAAAAAGGACTGGGGTGTAGCTTAGAGGTAGAGTGGCCCTGCGTTCAATCCCAGTACCATAAAATAAAATATAATATAAAAGGGGGTTGGGGTATAGCTGAGAGGTAGCACACCCCTGGGTTCAATCCCCAGTATGGGGGGGAGATTAATTTCCTAGCAGTCGGCTTCCTTAGGTGGAAGGGGCACGAGGAGTTGGGGGCCTCGGGTGGTGGCTGAGCAGAAGCAGCTGTTTGGCCCCAGGGCTCGGCAGCTGCAGAAGGTTTTACTGCCAGCCTGGGTGGTTGGAAGGCTGAAGCCCCTTTCAGCCACTGTGATTCTCTGAATGGTCAGTGCTAATATTATTATCAGTCTGGGCGTGGGTAGGGAAAGGGCTTTGAGGGGGCCCTGTTCTGACCAAAGACTGAAAACAATTGTGTTTCCTGAGTCTTTGCTGTTAAACCTTATTATATCCTGTAGGCTGATTAGACAGTGTATCTCCCCTCAGGACTGTTGTTAGAAGGAAGGAGGAAGATAGTTGGGTGAGAGTCAGGTATGATGGTGCAGGCTTGTAATCCCAGTCCTTGGGAGGCTGAGACAGGAGGATTGCAGGTTTTAGGCCATCTCCAGCAATTTAGCAAGACCCTTCTGAGCAACTTAGCCGGATCCTCCTTCAAGATAAAAAGGGCCGGGATTTAGCTCAGAGGTAAAATCCCAGCTGGGCGTGGTGGTGCATGCCTGTAATCCTAGTACTTAGGATTGCAGGTTCAAGGCCAGTCTCAGCAAGTTAGGTCCTCCACAACTTAGTGAGACCCTGTTTCAAAATAAAAAATAAAATAGAGCTGGGGGCATAGCTCGGAGGTAGGTAGAAAAAAAAAAGAGGTAAAACACCCCTGGGCTCAACTCCCAGTTCCCACCCCCTAAAAAAATGACAAAATAGGTCTGGGGGTATAACTCAGAAGTAGAACATGCCTAACAACGAGAAGAGATAAGAAAAAAATAAAAGAAGTAGAACATGCCTGGATTTAATCATCAGTATCATTAAAAAAGGGGGGGTTTGATCCTTTTATTCGTTGTTTGTTTCGTGGTGCTAGGGATTAACCAGGGCCTTGTGCGTGGGATGGAAGCAATAGAAGGGCTCTACCACCAAGCTGCACTCCCAGCCCCCTTTTTTTTGTGATACTGGGGATGGAACCCAGGGGCATTTTACCTGAGCTACACCCCCAGCCCTGTTTTATTCTTTTTTATTTTTTGGTACTGGAGATTGAATCCAGAGGCATTCTACCTCCAAGCTATTCTCCCAGCCCAATTTTATTTCTTATTTGGAAACAGGGTCTTGCTAGGTTGATGAGAGTCTCATGACTGCTGAGGCTGTCCTTGAACCTGCGATCCTCCTGTCTCAGCCTCCCAAGTACTGGGATTACAAGCATGCACCACCACGTCCTGCTCTTTTTTATTTTTTTATTTTTTTATTTTTTTATTTTTTTGCGGTACCAGGGATTGAACCCCAGGGCGTTCTACCTCCGCGCTACACCCTTGGCCCTATTTTTTTATACTTTATTTTGAAACCGGGTCTCACGAAGTTGTGGAGGGCCTCACTAGGTAGACAGAGAGAGAGACAGGGAGAGAGAGAGAGAGAGAGAGAGAGAGCTGAGGCTGGCCACAAACCCGGATCCTC
>PVJS01039827.1:0-18724 GCA_004027185.1 Glis glis | reverse complement strand
GGGAATCCTTTTCTGAAAATAGGGATGTTAACCGAGCAGGTTACATAGCAGAATCCCTGTGGAGATGTATTTCTGGCACCAAACGTTGGCATCATTTTGTTTGTTTGTTTCTATTAAAGTCACGCTATGCCGCCAGCTATCAGTTCTTCCAGCTCTGCTTCACACAATTGTTGGCTCACCATCTCAGGCTACAGACATGTTTATAAGCCACTGCCTATAGATGTTTGCCCTGTGTGTCCCCAGTCACTTCCCGGAGGTACCTGCAGCTCCTATAAAACCTGCATTGTAACTCCAAAGATAACAATCTTCCTTCACTTCCCACAAGCCCAGCACAATCACTGACATACTTTTTGACAGTTGCTGAGAATCAAAACTAATAATCAGAATATAAAATAATAGCATAAGGAGCGACAACAGAGGAATAAGCCACCTGCACTGCAGACACACTCAGGAGGGCGTGGCACACTGCTCAGTAGCTGAGGTTCACGGCTTGCTGGTTCCATACCTACTGTGTGAAGGAACCTTCAAGGTTGCTGCACTGGCTCAAATGTCTCAAGATAGCACCTGGAGCATGAGCAAAGGTCACACAGCAAGTGACTGTAATGCACACTTTTATTATAATTCACTTATGTATGTGTGGAGTGTATACAATATATATCTACACACAGACAGTTTTTAAAGAAAATACCACAGTGATAAAATAGTGTTGCGATGAGTTAGTGCTATAGGGTGTGTAGGAAGATGGGGCTAAGTATGTAAACTGGCATTGATTCTAGTGTGAGCATCCAGTGGGCAGGGACAGGTCTCATCTGCCCTGTCATCTGCAGCACTGCATGGACGTAGCACATCACAGATGCTCTGAGGTCTGGCAAGTAAGTGAATAACCATGTCATTCACTGTCACTGACACTGCAGCATGTCTAAGCCACAGACGGCCACAGTGGTCATGTGCCACGAAAAATATGTAGAAGCTTGGTAACTGCTCTCCTGGAATTAGAGGAGGCAAGTTACAAGGCAGGAATTTTGGGGAAGGAGAAAAGAGTATTATTAGATCTTGCTCAGTGAAACATTCTTTTAATTTTTGGTTGTGAAAACAAAACAAAAATTTGGTTCCAAAACAAAAATTTTGGAATTTTTGTTGCTTTTACTATGTAAGCAACAAATTTAGAGTACTAAATAGCAGTGGGTAAAGCTTTCTAATTAAGTTTAGCACACAGTTAATGACATGAATTTATGCCATGGATCATTGACATTGAGCTGCATAGTAATTAGGAACAATTGATGTAATGACTGTAATTAACCAAGAGTTCATATAATCAAACACAGGTGAGTTGGTCATTTTCTCCTTTGTTTAGTTCTCCAGTTTCTTCACCAGTGTGAATCTGTTAGCTCTCCACTTATACCCTGAAACTCTTACTCTTAAAAAGACCAAGGCCCTGGATGCCATTTCAACAAGTTCCCCTTTTCTCTACCCCATACCACCTGTCTCCCTCTATGCCCACCCCAGGATTCCTTCACAGTGTCAGTCTCGAGGGATCGGGGAAGTTGAGAGCTTCGAGCAGCACAGACTTGGGGACATGAAGTTGGGTGGATTTGGCCCTGGCTGCTGTGGCATGGTCACTCGCAGTGAAGGCGGTCACCCACAGGGGAGAGGGAAAATATAACGTAGATTCTCTGAATTAGCCCAGGCCCTCGGGGGCAGGCCTGGGGCGAGTAGGGTGGCAGTCAGACCTTCCTCTGTATCCGCCCAGGGCCTGTGTTGCCCTATAATTTTTTCTGACACTTAGGAATTTTTCCATGTCTGTCTCCTTCCATTGACGTCATTGTACCCCAGGACCTAACACTGTTATGTTATAGTTGTACAGCATATGAGGGAGCTTAACAGGACCCTGGGCTTCAAAAACACGCTTTGTAACTGCTTCTATCTTATTTTGATATGTTTTACTGTCATTTTTCTAAGTTTGACATAGAGAATGAAGTCAGGCATCTGTAAGACACAGATGTTAAAGGAAGGAAAGTGCCTGAGAGGTACTGGTAGTGTTGGAGAGGATGGGGAGATACAGCAGGGAGAGTGCTGGGGTAAAAGGTGAAACCTGAATCAATGTGGCTCCTAACTCCTGTGTGATGCTGGTCAAGTCATTAACCTCTCTGGGCCTTAGTTCTCCCATCTTCCAAATAAAAATCAGACTATATTCTTTCTAGTTTCAAATTCCTTACTTTTTATCTACATTTATTTCAGTTCTAGTTTATAAAAATTGGCTTTTGATCCTGGTTTGGTCATTAACTGATGAAGTAGCTTTGGCCAAAGTTACTTATCTTCTCTTCACTTTCTTCACTTGGAAAACAAGGAGGATGGCCTTGGAAGTATAACTGAAATGCACTGCACAGCTCTGTTGAACAACAATGCTTTACACAGTTATTATAAGAGCAAACCAAATTCCCGTATAAATTTACCAGGGGAAGTGTGCATCATTTAGTAGGGATGGAAGTTAAATCCTGAACTTCCATGATTGAAGTCAAAAGACAAAAAAATATTAGTGCACTGTTTAGAAATATTGGGGCAAAAAATAAGTCAGTGAAAAGAGCTGAAAGTGCTGGCCCCGAGCTATGTTTCATCACAAGGGTTATAGATTTAATTTCTTTTTTTCCTTCAATGAAACACAATTTATTAAAAATGATGCTCAAGCTGAGGGATGTAGCTCCATGGCAGGGCCCTGTTTTAATATCCTGCACCAGGGAAATTAATGTTTGAGGGATATAGGATGCTGGACCCATCTGTAGTCTGGGCTACTCAGGAAGCTGCGGTAGAAGGATTCCAAATTTGAAACCAGCCTGAGAGATTCAAGGAAGGGCTGGGGATGTAGCTCAGTACCAGAGCATCCTGGCTTCAATCTCTAGCATATGCACACAAACATAGGTGCAGGGGTGGAGGGAAATGTTTGCTACAAAATACTAAGGAATCAACACAACCTTTCTTGAAAGAGAAGTTAAACTATAGGGTTTGAGGGGTGTAGCTCAAAGACACAGCTCTGGCTATACCAATGTTCTAGGCCCTAGGTTCATCCCAGCCTGGGAAGTGAGGTTGACTTGCATATTTACAGGTATCCTGAGGCTGGGCTGGCAGCCAGCCCACCTATTCAGGCCAAGTTCCTGCTGCATCAATGGGGGATTAGAAAACAGCATGGGTTCTTCCTGTCAAAACTCCCAGACACCCTGGATCACCAAACCATTTTCAGATGCAAACTCCAGCAATGGCTAAACCTCTTAACACATTTCCAAAGCTAAGCCTCTTAACACATTTCCAAAGTCCCTACAGTCCCTGTGGGTGGCTAAGTGGACTAGGAATATTCCCGGAACCCAGGCAACACATTTCTAAGAAATGTGGAATTCCCTTAGTTTAGGGCTAGGATTGGTAATTTCAAAGTGTGACATTAATGTCCAAAGTAGTAGACATATGTTAACTTGGAACATGTAGAGAAAGAACTAAGCAAGAAGTGAAAGTCAGTATCCTCAGGACAGGGTACCCCATATAACCAAGGAAAAGTATTTTCTTTCTATCTACCCTGTTTCCTTTGTTTTAGGGGTGGGCAGCTTATACTAGGTCCCTGAGGCCCAGGATTATCCACACCACCCTCTTTTCAAAAATATGTGGGTCATACATTTTAATGTAGGAATAGTCTCACCATGTGGATTTTTTTTTTTTTTTGGAACTGGGAATTGTGAACCCAGGGGCACCTTACCTCTGAGCAACACCCCCAGTCCTCTTTATTTTGAAACAGGGTCTTGTTAGGTTGCTGAGGGTTTCGCTAAGTTGCTGAGGCTGTTCTTGAACCTATGATCCTCCAGTCTCAGCCTCTCACCCACTGGGCTTACAGGTGTGCACCACCAAGCCCAGCTAGCCTGCAATTTTTTTTTTTTTTTTTGGTACTGGGGATTGAACCCAGGGGCATTCTACCTCTGAGTTATGCCCTCAGCCCTATTTTATAATTTTTTTTTTGAGACAGTGTCTCACTAAGTTGCTGAGGGCCTCACTAAGTTGCTGAGGCTGGCTTCAAACCTGTGATCCTCCTGTCTCAGCCTCCCAAGTACTAGGATTATAAACATGCGCTAGCCTGGAATTTTTGTAGAGCTGGATAGCAGGGTAGAAATCAAGGAATTACAGGTGAGAGTTGATATGCAGGTCTAAACCAAATAGACTCTCAGAAGCGTTTCTTAAACAGCATAGATTTACTTTCTAAAACTATGTACACATATAATAACAGATAAATCTTCAAGTGCCCCCCTTTCTTCCTTGTGTGTCAGACAGCTACCTGCTGATATATAGTATAGCAGTTTTCCCTTATCTGAGGAGATCCTAGCCCCCCCCAGTGGATGCCTGAAATCACAGATAGTTCTGAACCCTATAATACAATGTTTATCCTATACACACACAACTATTCTACAGTTTATAAATTAGGCACGGTAAAAATAACCAATAATAAAATAGAACAATTATAACAATATACTATAAGGAAATTTCCAGTATCACCACTCGTGTGCTTTGGGGCTATTGTTAAGTAAGTGTGACTTGAACACAGGCTCTGTGGTACCAGGAGAGTCTATCTGAAAGCCAAGATGGCTACTTAGTGACTATCAGGTAGGCAGTACAGACAGTGTGGATTCAGGGGCATATTGAACAAAGGGACGACTCATGCCCTGGTGGGACGGAGAGGACAGTGCAGGATTTCAGCATACGACTCAGAAGAGTGCAAAATTTCTAACATATGATGTGTTTACTTCTGGAGCTTTCCATTTAATATTTTTGAATCGCTGAAACCTCAGAAAATTGAACCCCAGATGAAAGGGAGGGGGGACTCCTATAGTTTATTTAACAAACCCTGGCTACAAGTCAGGCACACTGCTAAGATGCTGAGGATACAAAGCCAAATGAGACCTGGCTCTGTAGTCAATAACCAGTGCAGGGAGCCGGTGGAGTGCCAGGCCAGGGTCAGCACAGTTTGTCAGTGGAACCAACTGGAAGGGCTCCCAGCCCAGGCTGGGGGTTGGGACAAGTGTCAGGGAAAGCTTCCTGGAAGAGGTAAATACCCAAGGGAATCTTGAACCAAGAGTAAGGGTCAGACAGGACAGGAGGCTGGAGAATTCAGGCAGAAGGAGCAGCAGGGTGTGTGTGTGTGTGTGTGTGTGTGTGTGTGTGTGTCTGTCCAGCTGAAATCAAGGGATGATTGAGGGATAGTTTACACGGAGAGCCCTTTGTCTGCGTTCCTACAGCCTTGCTGTATGTAGCACTCATCACGATCTACTGCCTACTCCACATTCACTGTAGTTCATGACGATGACATGCCTCATTCTCAAACATACCTATTCAGCCCAAAGTCCAATCAGAGCACTAATCAGAACACATGGAAAACCCAATAACCAGAGAAGTTAGGGCTCATCACTGCTAAATGTATTCTCTTATTGAAAAACATCAGGGAGACATGGTTATCACTGTGGTACTGCTTCACCAGTGATCAGTATGTACATTATAACAACAACAACAACTCAGTCTTTACATCTGGATAAACACTTGGAGTTTATATTATGATGCAACTCTTCCTCCCTGCCTTCTTCCCCCCACAATGACACCATGCCGTGAGAGTATTTACTGCACTTGTGTGTTTGCGTTTTTTTTTTTTTTTTTGCAGTACCGGGGATTGAACGCAGGGGCGTTCTACCTCCGCGCTATGCCCCCGGCCCTATTTTTTATACTTTATTTTGAAACCAGGTCTCATGAAGTTGCGGAGGGCCTCACTAAGGAGAGAGAGAGAGAGAAAGAGCTGAGGCTGGCCGCAAACCCGGATCCTCCGGTCTCCGCCTCCCAAAGTACTGGGATTACAAGCGTGCGCCACCATGCCCGGTGTTGTGTTTGCGTTTTTAAAAAAAGATAATTTCAGTTTTCAAATATAATTTAGTTGCAACATTTTTAAAATTTCAGAGAAGCAGTATGGTAATGTCAGCAGCCTAGAAACCAGGACCTGAGTAAATTCTTGTTCTGCAATTTATGAGCTTTGAAACCTTGTGAAAGATTTGAACAATCAGAGCCTTGGTCTTATTGTCTCCTTATATAATAATAAATACATATGTTTTCATGGAGTTGTTGCAAGATTTAACTAAGACATGAACCAGTTGTGTGACTCTAAAGAAAGTTCTTAATTTCTTGGGATTTCCATTTCTGCATCTGCAGAATAAATAGGCTGCACTCAGACAGGTCTCCTTATGTCATTTTCAGCTTGAAACCTTTTTATAGCTACATTAAAATGATTCAAAAATATAAAGTACCATTCAAATATATGATACATTAAAGACATATTATGAAATAAAACAGATGAAAAGGGAGAACTCATTCTACATTTTTACCATGCATTTTTGTAAATTCCTACCATTCCTGTGACTATTTTGTTAGTGTACTTTATAACCACCAACCACCTGAAACTGTGGAAATATTGCCTGAAAAGAGAATTTAGGATGAAAAGGACAGTGGCCCAGGAGAGAAATTAATCTGCAAAGGAGACAGAAGAGCAGACAGGAGAGGCAGGAGGGAAGTCAGAAGGAGATTGCAATTATCATGGAAGCCAGGGAGAGACTGGCTTCAAGAGAGAGTGTGCTGAGTTCAGTATAGCTCAGGGCCAAATAAGATGATGACTGAAAAGGGCCCACTGAATTTAACAACTTGGCGGTTACTCCAGACTTTAACAAGAGCAACTCTGCAGAGGGGAGGAGGGGAAGAAGTCAGAAGGAGAGGTGAGTGAACCTGGTCTGGCAAGAGTCAGTGCCGGGTAATTATCTTAAGAGGCTTTGCTGTGAAAGGGGTTAGAATTGTATAGAGTGAGAGTCATAGGAGACTTGGTCTGTGGGGTTCAGAAAAATATTAGAGCCTGTTTAATGGTGATGGAAAGGATCGAGAGGGACCGAGAATGAAACACCTGAGGACAAGGCGTCAGCGGATGGAGTAAAGTGCCTGAGAAGGTGGGAGAAGGGACAGGCTTCTGAGAGGGGAGGGGAGGCTGGTACGGCTGCACGTGGCCCCGTGGCTCTGAGCTGGGGAAGTTGAAGGAGCTCCCTTTTGGCAGCTATTTTCTTTGGGAAACATGAGACTAGAATAGTGTCTGAGAACTTGGGGGAGAATGGATTGAAATCTGAAGAACACAAAGACTCCATGAAACTCACTATAGAGATTGGGCTTAAAAGATTTTTTTTTTATCTCAGAAGAATTTCTAAATTTCCAAACATGTTCCTTTAAATGGAAGTTGGAGAATAACCATGTGTTTGGAGATTGTTAAATACTAGGTATTTAACAATTTGGGTGTGAAAAAGAGATAAGGAGGTTAAATTAGTGAAATGTAAAGCTACATTTTGAACAAATTACAAGTACACAATGAAAGCCACCCTGTAAGTGATACTTCCCAGAAGCTGAACCTGAATTTCCCAAACAAAAGATATTTTCATTCCCCTGGCCTCTCACAGCACTGTGCTTCTCCAGGAGTCCTTGGATTGCCACAGCCTTATGCATGCTTTATCCTCCTGCTAATCTCAAGGTACCTGAAAGCCAAATGCCCACAGTTCATCGCTGAGTTGCAGTGTGTCTTTCACTACATGCACCCTTTGTAGTGGCTATTGAAATAAAAGAGGAAGTGTTAACTGGTTTATATAAATTGGCTTTATACATGGGGAGGAAGATCGTCATGGCATAGACTGAGGTATCTTTGCAAGAACAAAGGGTCTCCAGAAACAGCAACAGAACAACAAATGGGTGGGCCAACACGCTCTTCACTGGACAGCACAGCCACTCTGTTTTACAATTTCAAGAGAGCACTAGGTAGCCTGGCAAAGAAAATTCAAGGAAATGGAACAACTCCCTCCCCCGGCTCCTATTCTTCTTATACAAAAGACAGATAATTATCTGAAGTATTTCTCAATATGAACAAAATGGAAATGTGACCTTTGAGTATGTGACAGTCTATTCACGTCAGTGTTTTCAGCAGAGAGAAGCCGTGTCCAGGCTTAGGGGATGTTCACAGGAGCCAATTTTCCTTCTCCCTCATGTTACATATGCCATAAATAAAGAGAACTGGGTTTTGCAGGCAGCCAGAGCCCAGTGGCTCACAGCCACCCTAGGGAGTGATAAAAGTCTTCTGCTGGTGGACTTACATAAACCAAGCCACAAGGAAAAAATTTAAGAATACTCCCTTTGCTCAATAAGCCCGAATGTTTTAAACCTGAAAGATGGCTAGTCTGAGAAGGAAAATAAATCAATCTGGCAAGAAAAAGCAATCATTCAGAGTGCTAGTAGATTAACCGAAACATACAGGATATCAAATTCAGTGATCTAAAAATCATATGCTTGCTAGTGAAAAATCTCTATTTCTAGCTCTTTGCCATTTAAAAAACACACTGGAAGAGCTGTATCCAGTGATTTGGTAGTGCTAATATTGGGGCTTCTGTCCAATCTCTGATTTGTTTGTATTCAAGAAGACACAATAAATTTCAAAGTCTGAAGCTTTTTATAGATTTATCTGTTGTTTGATGGCAATAAATAAAAGCAGTTCACCAGATAATAAGTCAGTCCAGTTGATCATCCTGATGAGAATGAAAACTTAGAGACTTCTCAAGAAAGTGACATTTCCAATTTGTTGAAGCAAAGTACCCAAACAATTGTTTTATTTAAGAAGAAAAACACAAAGACAATAAAGATAGTCACAGGTCAGAAGGAAGTAGACTGGGGGAATTTGCTTGAGAAGTCCTACCCAGTCCTGACCTCTGGTAACCACTGGGCTTGGGACAAATTGCTAACCTATAACAACACGTTCTCTTCTAACTAACCCTTTTTTTGCTTCTCCAAGATATGTCTGCATACTTTTTTAGTCTTCAAGCACCGCTTGAATGAACACACAGGATGAAGGAGAGGGGCCGGGGAGTTATGTTGTTCATGGGCAAGGTACAGGATAACAGGGCTAGGAACATTTTCTGAGGGAGAGCATATACTAGAGTGAATGCCTGAAGTAAGAACTGCAGTTCTTATAGAAAAAGGTAACCTTAAACACTAACAAAACAAAACAAAACAGTTAAAAATAAAATAGTAATTCCATGAAAAATGATTTCCAAAGCATTTAGAAACTTACTAGTTTTGAAAAAATGATAACGCTAGTCCCAGTAGATTTTTTTCACTTCGAAATCTCTTTAGAAATATGATGTTTGGGGCATCTGCTTAAAATTACACATAGCATGTCTGGAGTCATTTGGAATTTTGACTTTTCTTATGTGTACGGGCTCAGCTTTTTTTTTTTTTGTACCATGAATTGAACCCAGGGGCACTCTACATCTGAGCTACATCCCCAGCCCTATTTTATTTTTTATTTTGAAACAGGGTCTTGCTAGGTTGCTGAGAGTCTTGTTATGTTGCTGGCCTTGAACCTGTGATCCTCCTGTCTCAGCTTCCCAAGTACTGGAATTTCAGGCATGCACCACCAAGCCTGGCTGGCTCAGCTTTTTTTTAATGTCTGCTTATTAGTGAGGGGCCAGTACTGCTGTATTTTTTATTATTACTCTTAGGATGTCTGCTTTGGTCTTCATTTATTAAAAGGTAGCAATTTTCATCAGTCTTGGGAGATTCTACCATGGGATGATGTCTGCCCTGGCAACCACAATGCCATGTTGATTTGCATTCATACCATGCAGTGTTCTAGAATACGTCATAGGGTTAATGAAAGAAGACTTTTATTAAAAAATAGTATATGGGAAACCTTTTCTTGGTAGGCATATGCCTTATATAATCATATGTTCTGGATTTATATTTCCAAAACACCAAAGGGATCCTATAAAACTTTACAAATTTTATTTTATCCAACAAAATAAATAAAATAGGTTTATTTTATTGGGTAAAATAAAATACAATAAAACAAATAAAAGTCAAATGATTAATAAGCAGTTGACCATGTGTCCTGCTGTGCCTGAAACAGTTCTAATTAATGCCTGTTATCCCAGTGTAATTATTAAAAGCATCCCTTTTAGTCTGTGTGTGTGTGTGTGTGTGTGTGTGTGTGTGTGTGGTACTTGGGATTGAACCCAGGGTCATTCTACCCCTGAGCTACACCCCCAGCCCTATTTTATTTTTATTTTGAAACAGGGTCTTGCTAGGTTGATGAGTCTCATTACTTGCTGAGGCTGTCCTAGAAGCTGTAATCCTCCTGTCTCAGCCTCCCAAGTACTGGGATAAGAGACGTGTGCCACCATGCCTGGCCCTTCTAGTCTTAAAAACAGAATGATATGATTACCCTATAATAACTAAACATGTAGACAGAACCCAGCCCTTTAGAGGAGTTACGTATGCCATTTGGGTTTTGAATTAAACACTTTCTTCGCAGCAATCACCAAGGGCAACTTTGGGTGACACACATCTCCCATTTGATAGAAGGAAGCATAAAATATGTTTATTCCAAACCCATATGAACAGCAAGTTTTTGAATTTTGTAATAAAAAGTTTGAAAATTTGAATGTTGCCTCCCAAATTCATTAATACATTTTCTGGGCTATTTGTTATGTTGACTTTATGAAAAGTTAGCACGTAATAGGCAACGTTCAGCTTTTGCCAGCACTTCTGGGGGCTCCAGGATAAAGTGGTCTGGACCACTGCGGCCACTTGGCCCCAAATGCTGCTCGGCCTCCAGTTAGTCCTGCTGCTGCCCCGCTCTCCTTTGGCACTCCTTTGGTGGAGTGTGACCCCTTGCCCTTCTCTTGAGAACAAGCACCCTACCTAGCATTCCTCTTCTAGTGACTGGGTTCCAATGTAGTTCCCTGTTGTCCCTGCCTTATCCTTTCTCCGGAGTTTAGGGACCCCCTTGCCTAATCCTGAGTCTCTCTGGCCTGGCTCCCAGCTGCCCTCAGGCATCATGCTCCTGACTCACTTTGCCTGTGTTCTCGACAGCCATGATGGACTTCTCATCTTTGAATGGCTGGCACCTAGTACAATGTCTGGCGCCTAGCAGACCCTCAACAAATAGTTGTTGACTGAATGAACAAGAAGAGAGTGTGGAAGCTTCCTTCCCTGTGACCGGAGCTGGGTTTCCTTCCGAGTGCCACTCCACCTGGCTCTTTCTGCTATTAGTAGGGTTCAGGGAGCCAGTGTCCTTCTTTTTATTAGTCTTGGGTGAGTTAACACAGGCACAGAGCTTACAGAATGACGGGATGCTGGTGTGTCCTTAATGAGGCAGCTGTCCGGGGTTGTACAGAGGGTCTCACAGTGTGAGTGGGGCTGAAAGTCACACAGTGCCTGTGTCGCCAATACCAGGCAGCCTGAAGGAAGTGGCTCTTTTTTTATTCCCCCTCTAGTTTGCCCAGAGAAGGCCCTTTGTGGAATCCATCCTCCCAGTGGGAACTCCTTTTTCTAGTTTTATACAGAGCTCATGTGTGCTGGAAGAGGCCCTAGGAGGGCTAACACTCCCACAAGAACACCTTGTGAGTTTTTGGCAAGTGCAGCTCTTAGGAAACAAGTATCTAGAAAGGAATGAATCTGTTCTCACCCATTCTGCTTCTTATCACGGGTAAACCCCAGTAGCTCTCTCCTGTAAGCTCATATAGACAGACTGCATTAGAATTTAAGCATGGTAGCTGACTAACTCGGATGTTTTTTATTGTGTATTATAGTAATTGTCTTTTCTCAGGGAAATGAGGTGAATGCTCTTAGGCTTGGGAGAACCCTTGGGAAACTCTTGCAGAGGATTTCCTCCTATGAGCCTCTAACCTCAATGTGAAAGCCAGGCACGGTGCCCCTGAGGAACGACTGCCTAGGGAGGTGGCTTGGCTGCCCATATGCACTTTGTTAGGATCATCAAATACTTATGTTGTCCACTCTTAACAGATACATGTATTACTGCTTCCCTAAAATTTTTTCTAACATAGTTAAGACCACAGACATTGAAACCAGTTTGCTTGGATTTAAATCCTGGCTTTTAACACTTGTAGGTACCTGTTCTATAAGACAACAATAATAATGGTACTTACCTCTTAGGGTCACTGTAGGGGTTGAAAGGGCTTATTACACATAATCACTTGGACTGCTCGGCTATAGTAAGGGCTATAGGTGTTAGCTATTATTATTACTACTATTATTTAATTTTCTAAGAGTGAAAAAGGTACTGCCTAGTATAAAACATTCACTTTTCAGTAGAAAAGAATCAGATATTATCATGTTAATATTAGCATTGGGAAAAATAACTCAGGATTTTAAGCAAGGATATTTTCTGAGATTTGGGTTATATGGGAACGCTACACTCTGTCCAGTTCTTACAATAATGCTCATGACCTGCTGTTCATTCATGACCTCACTCAGGAAGTTCAGTGTTGCTGCAAATATTATAAATATCAAACCGATGTTTCCTAACTAGCTGGTGCTCTGCCCAGATCGTGGCAGGCCCCTTTCATGACTCTGACAGCTGGAATGAGAACTTGATTACTTCTGCACTCCTCAAAACATGTTTATTCTCTGCTGCAAAGGATGTGGCATGAAGAGGACTCAAAACATTTCCAGTTACGTGATTGCTCCAAGCAAGACCTGAGTGAAATAGGTATCTTCAAAAATGAGAAAATGGGTAGAATTAGAGAATATTATGCTAGATGAGATCAGCCAGCCTCTGAAAGTCAAGGGTTGAATGTTTTCTCTCATATGTGGAAGCTACAGAGGAAATGGGAAACAAAAGGGACTTGAGATAATTGAGGAGAGTGACCAGTAGAATAGTGGAAGGGGAAAAGGGGAGGGAGATGAAGAGGGGAAAAAAGAGGAACTGATGAAAGAAACAATTCAAACGATGTTGTGACCACCTATGAAGGTATCACTACCAATTCGACTAATACGTATGGGGAGGGGTGGGTAGCGGGGTGAGACCTGAAGGGAAACACACCAAGACCTGTGTGAATGTTTGTTTATATGACTTTGACTATGATGTATAATTACAATGTACCAATAAAAGTATTAAAAATGAGAACAGATATGCCAAAGTGTCAAGAAAAAAGCAGTGCTTTATAAGTTCCAAGGTAGGATTTGTACTGCGATCAATTCTACTTGTTTGCTTGCTGAATTAAAAATAATTTTTAAAGAACAATGCCAGATGTAAATTTTCCATTTACTTATATATTTTTTTCTGTGTGAAGTCAAAAGGGGGAAAAATGCATTTCCAAGAATGCAGAGAGAACACGTACTATTTTTCCTCTCACTAAAGCTTCTTAAAGAAGTTTCCTGATTTTCATGTGTACAGTTGAACAATGAAGCCTAATCTGGCTGCTGAGGAGCATTCACTCATTCATTCATTCATTCATTCATTCAGTGAGTCCTGATGATGAGTCCTACCATGTGCTTGGGCCATGCACTAGGAAGATAATGTGAACAAAACCCCCATGGTCTCTGTCATGTTATTTACAGGCTGGGCACTTATATTATTTCTAATACTCGTAATTCTCTATACTAGGCATTATTATTTCTACTCTACAGGGCAGGAAACTGAAGCTTAGAGAAGTAAATCACCTTACTCAATGTCACATGGTTGTTAAATTGATCAAGAGAGGATTCAAAGCCCAGTTCATCTTGTTCTAAAAGCCAGATTTAGTAGATTCTTTTTACTGCATTATACTGAGTGTTAACAATGAATCCATTCTTGAAAGTTATAGAATTCAGTGTTTTATATAGCATATCATGTTTAAGAAAGCAAGGAATATGCCTGAAAAACAATCGCTTTTCCCTTTTTAATATATATTAGCTATAGCCAGGCATGGTGGTGCACGCTTGTAATCCTACTACGTGGGAGGCTGAAACAAGAGGATTGCAGGTTTGTGGCCAGCCTCAGCTACTTGTGAGGCTCTCCGCAACTTAGTGAGACCCTGTTTCAAAATAAAGAATAAAATAGGGCTGGGGGTGTAGCTCAGAGGTAGAATGTCCCTGGGTTCAATCCCCAGTGCCACACACACACACACACACACACAAATCTATGTATCTATGTATCATCTATCTATGTATCTATCTACCTATCTATCATCTATCTATGTCAGCTATATAGAAAGCAATGTACATCAGTAAATAGACCATTGGATCAAAGGGCTAGCATATCTTTTAGAAGGTTAGTAAAGTGCAGTATTTTACATTATCTGAACTAGCTTTATACCAAGTAATCTTGAGCATGACCTACAGACTCAGTGCCTGCCCTGGCTGCTCAAATCTGATAATGCAACTTCCTGGTCACAGGAATTGGGTATATTATGTAATCTCTCTAAGATTCTTATTTCTTCACATGTAAAATGGGACCATCATCATCTATCATATGGGGAGCCACAGAGAGTAAAGGGAGGAAAGAATGTAGAATGCTTAATAGTGATGGACAGGGAAAGGTCTCTTATCGTTCCCCCACATGACGCACCCAGCTTTTCTAGCAATGGTAGCAAAGTGCATGTGTGTTTAGCACTTACAGAGAAAAAACAGGTCCAGTGGAAATGCCCCAGAGCACGAAGATCATTTACTTTGATGCTCTGCTTGTGGTAAAACCTGAGATATAAATGAGGATTAGAAGCTTTTAGGAATCATTTTTGGGCTGACTCAGCTTTAGGGCAAATGAAGAAGGGTCTGAACAATCAATCCCTAAAGATAATCCTAACCACAAGTAATCTTCCTCTTGTGCAAATTAGGTAAAGAGAAACACACTAATACACTGAATATATCCATAGACAAACAAGGTTTTCTTAAAACAAATATACTTTAAAAACCTGTAATTTGAAAAAAAAATAAAAAAAGTTTAAGAAGACCGTTGTCTAAAATTGTCACCCTGAATGGATACATATTTGCTTTATTCATTTATTCAACAAATGTTTACTGGGTGTCAGGTAAGTTGGGGCATCAGGCCAGCACTGGGCACGTTGTGATGGACAACAGTGTCTTCTTCCTTCAAGGCCAGTTTGGAAGCCACATGTGCAACCAATCACATCATTTACTGATAAACAAATACTACTAAGAGGTTTCAGGACGACTGACCAAAGCCTAAGTTCACTATGGAACATAGTGCTGGATCCCACCAACTAGGAGAAAAGATTAAGCTATGGATGTCTTAGAGAGTCTACACAGCAGAGAAGAGCTTTCCCAACACAATAGAAAATGTCTCTGGACTATGTCCATAGTTCCCCACATAGGGAGCCTTGCATTTCCTGAGCCTGATTAATATTAACTATGATGATAAAATAGCATTCTCTTTTTTAGTCTTGGAAAAAATCCTATCCAAATAATTTTTGGAAGCTTGAGGTTATATTATATATGTGGTCCAGGTTTTAAAAATATTTCTGATTTTTTCCCTGCCAGCAACCAAGCCTTCTTTCCTCGTGGAAAGTGATCTTTATTTTTGAAATGGTTGCTCCCTTGGCGTTACTTGGGAGGTGGGCATTATTTCCTCAGAAAAGCAAACAAGGGAATAAAAACAAGGTGACTCAAAGGATGAGGAAGTATGTTTTTCTAGAGAACAAAAGATTCTTTCACAGTATGTCAAAGACTTGACTGTGAACTTTCCTGAATGTAAACACTGTTCTGATGGTAAAAGGAATTTCATCAATGTCTATAAAAGGTCTCAAACAATAGTTTTTGCTTGAAGCCACATTTGGCAGGCGGCAAAATAATCTTTTCTCCAAATACTTTGCCTGTAGACCTAAAAAAAGGTTTCATCACCTCAGGAGATATACAATTATAATTACTTACATAATAGCAACAAAAACACATAAATTACTATACTGCTAAAGGCAAGTAATATCATAAACTATAAGGAGCATCATTTATGTTTAGTCTTCAGGAATAATGAAATGCTTTAAGAGATAGTTTAAAATATTAGTCTGAATCTTTCCATTTAGAGTAAGAATTTAAAACTTATAGAATAGTAGATTTCTTTAAGCATTTTCTTATGATCATATAAGTATAATATTAATATTTTTAACTGAAAGGAATATCAGTTAGCTAAATATTTTTTCACTTTAAAGTTTTATTCTTTATGAACCTCCTGGTTCAAATAAATTTAAATTTGATGCTGGTAATTATATTTTAATATTTTAAAATTAGTTATATGCTAATGAACTAAATTATATAATTGTTATGGACACCTACGTTCTTGAAACAGAAGGTTTAATGTTGTTTAGGTGGAGCTAGTCCCCAAATTGATGCACACATTCAGTGTAATCCTTGTGAATATCCCAGCTTCCCCTCCTCTTCCTCCTTCTCCTCCTCCTCCTTCTTCTTGTGGTACTGGGGATTGAACACAGGGGCATTCTATCTCCAAGCTACACCCCCAGCCCTATTTTATTTTTTATTTGGAAACAGGCTGCTGTGGCTGGCCTCAAACCTGTCATCCTCCTGTCTCGGCCTTCCAAGTACTGGGATTATAGGCATGCGCCACTATGCCTGGCCCAGTTATCTTCTTTTTGAAAATTGACAAGCAGTACATTTTAGGGTTCTAAAATACCTATGAAAATGCAAGGGACCTAGAATAGTCAGAACTGTTGAAAAATAAAGTTAAAGCTGAAGGATTAATGCTTTCTGTTTTCAAAGTTTACTACAAAGCTATAGTAATACAATGTGGTACTGACACAGAATAAACATATACATGGAATAGAAATGAGAATCCAGAAACAATTCCTCAAATTTATGGTCAATTGACTTTTGACAGGGGTGTCAAGACAATTCACTTGGGAAAGAATAGTCTTTTCAACAAATGGTGACTGGATATTCACAGGCAAAGAGTGAATTTAGATCCCTTCCTCATACTATACAGAGAAATGAACTCAAAATGGAGCAAAGACCTAAATATAAGAGCTAAAACAATAAAACTTAGAAGAAACAAATATTTGTGACGTTGGATTAGCAAAATTTTTAAATATAACACCAAAAGTACAAGTAACCAATGAAAAAATAGATGAGTTTGGCATTGCCAAGATTAAAAATGTTTGTGCTTCAAAGAGCACCACTAAGCTGGGCATCGTGGCGCACGCTTGTAATCCCAGTACTTGGGAGGCTGAGACAGGACAGTCACAGGTTCACGGCCAACCTCAGCTAATTAGTGAGGCCCTCGGCAACTTAGTGAGACCCTGTTTCAAAATAAAGAAGAAAAATAGGACTGGGGGTGTAACTCGGAGGTATAATGTCCCTGGGTTCAATCCTTAGTACTGCAAAAACAACAACAACAAAGAGCACACTAAGAAAGTACAACCCACAGAAAGAAAAAATATTTGCAAACCATACATCTGCTAAGGGCGATTATATAAAGGATTTTGGTAACAAAACAGTTAAGAGACAACCCACCTGAAAAAAGGGCAAAAGATCTGAACATGTATTTCTCCAAAGAAGATACCCAAATGTTCAATAAACACGTGACAAGATGTTTAACATCATTAGTTATGGGGGAGATGCAAATAAAAACCACAATGAAGTTATCAGGGAAGTGCAAATAAAACACCTACTTGGGAGGCTGAGACAGGAGGATTGAAGATTTGAGGCCAGCCTTGGCAACTTGGTAATACCCTGCCTCAAACTAAAAACTCAAAAGGGCTGGGGGTATAGCTCAGTGGTAGAATGTCCCTGGGTTCAAACCCCAGTTCCACACACATCAACAACAACAACAACAACAACAACAAACAACCAAATAAACAAAACAACCCCCCCAAAACCTCACAATAGATACCGCTTCATACCCACTAGGATGTCTACAATAAACAGACAGACAATAGCAAGTGTTGGGAAAGATGTAAAAAAAGTAGAATCCTCATACACTGGGTAGAAACATTCAGTGCCGGTGTTTTGGAAAATAGTCTGGCAGCTCCTTCCAAGGTTAAGCATAGAGTTGCCATATGACCCAGCCATTCTACTCCAGATGTATACTTGAAATAATTGAAAGCAGGTTCATATAAAAGTACGTGCATGCATGTTCACAGCAGCGTTATCTGTAATAGCCCCAGAGTAGAAGCAACCCATCTGTCCATGATGGAAATGAATAAAAAGTGGTAATCCATACAATGGAATACTATTCAGAAATAAAGGAAAAAGTATTGATACATGCTATAACATGGGCGAATCTTGGAAATATTATGCTAAGTGAATGAAGCCTGCCATAAAGAACCATACAGTGTAGATTTCATTTATGCATTTATGTGAAAAATCCAGAATTGGTAAATCATTAAAGACAAAGTAGACTAGTGGTTGTCTAGGGCTGGGGGCAAGGGGAGGGAAGAATGAGGAGCAACTGCTTAATGGGTCCAGAATTTTCTCTTTTTTTAAAATATGGAACGCTTCATGAATTTGCATATCATCCTTGCGCAGGGGCCATGCTAATCTTCTCTGTATCGTTCCAATTTTAGTACATGTGCTGCCGAAGCGAGCACCCAGAGTTTCTTTAGGGAGTGATAAAAATGTTCTGGAATTAGACAGTCACGACAGTTGCATAATTATATGAATAGACTAAAGCCCATTGAGTCTCATACTTTAAAAGAGTGAATAATATTTTTTTATTCATTTTATTTTTTTTGTGTGGTACTGGGGATTGAACCCTGAGGCATTCTACCTCCAAACTACACCCCCAGCCCTATTTTTTATTCTTTTTTTTTTTTGCGGTACCGGGGATTGAACGCAGGGCCGTTCTACCTCCGTGCTATGCCCCGGGCCCTATTTTTTATACTTTATTTTT
>PVJS01039826.1:0-18725 GCA_004027185.1 Glis glis | reverse complement strand
ACCTTTTTAAGTTAATTAAAACCTTTGCCTTTTTCTGATGGCACGTGTTGAAATTCTTATTCATCATGGAAGCCAAGGACCCCTCAGAATTAGCTGTTTCCCCATGACACAGCCACTATGGAGACCAGTGTAGAGGTTCCTCAGAAGCCTGGGAATGGAACCACCATATGATCCTGCTATACCACCCCTGGGGATCTTTCCAAAGGGACTGAAGTCAGAATATTATAGTGACACATGCTATCCATGTTTATAGCAGCACAACTCACCATAGCCAAATCATGGAACCAGCCCAAGTATCCATCCACAGATGAATGGATTATGAAATTATGGGATATACACACCATGGAATTCTACTCAGCCATAAAGAAGAACAAAATTATGTCATTTGTAGGAAAATGGTGGAACTAGAGAATATTATGCTAAATGAGATTTGTTAACCACAAAAAGTGAAAGGTCATATGTTTTCTCTAATACGTGAAAACTTGGGAGAAATTGGGTTATAAGAGGGACTCCAGATAAAGGAGGAGAAACCTCAGTAGAGCAATGGAGGGCAGAGGAATATGGAAGGGTGGTGGTGGTGGTGGTGATGATGTGTGTGTGTGTGTGTGTGTGTGTGTGTGTGTGTGTGTGAACTAATGAAGGAAACACTTCCATTGATGTCATATATGTCATATATATATATATATATATATATATATGAAATTATCAATGCCAATCTCAAAATCATGTACAGGAAAGGGGAGGGAGAGCGGCAGGATCCTGGGAGAAACACACCAAGTGCTGTGTGCATGTATGTCTCTATCATTCTGAATTTCATTATGATGTGAGATTGCAATGCACCAATAAAAGTATATTAAAAATAAAGTCAGCATAAAATTTTATCTGGGAGGGATGAAACAAAGAGGTCTTGGAGTGACGATCTATTTGACATTTAAAGAGTTGCTTCTGATGCTTTCTATAGTGTTGTGGTTCTTTTAGTGACACCATCTTAACAAAACCCGAAGTTGTATGTGTAGTTACCAACCACTTCAGAGGACTCTTAAAAATGAAATTTTATTATTCCTTCTTCCTTTTATGACTTAGAGGACATATTCAAGATCCTTGGTGTGGTATAAGAAGCCCCAGCCGGGCGTGGTGGCGCACGCTTGTAATCTCAGTACTTTGGGAGGCGGAGACCGGAGGATCCGGGTTCGTGGCCAGTCTCAGCTCTCTCTTTCTCTCTCTCCCTGTCTCTCTCTCTCTCTACTTAGTGAGGCCCTCTGCAACTTTGTGAGACCCGGTTTCAAAATTAAGTATAAAAAATAGGGCCGGGGGTGTAGCACGGAGATAGAACGCCCCTGGGTTCAATCCCCGGTATCGCAAAAAAAAAAAAAGAAGCCCCACTTCCTGCCAGGCTGGCTCTGCGCCTCTCGTCTCCGTCTCCTTGCCTTCTGGGCTTTGAGCACACTGGCTCTTGGGCAGCGTCTCCTGAAGGCACATTCCTTCTTGTACCCAAGCCCCATCCTGGAGTAGTTTGCCCTTTCCTCCGCAGCCTTTTATTTCCCCATAAACATTACTTTCTCAGAGAATCCTTTGCTTTGATTAGAGTTGGTCAGATCTACCACCTATCTGTGATCTTAGGATGGCAAACTTAGCCTGGGGACATCTGTCAAAACTATAATTAAATAATTTAATGAGCAATTAGCTTGTTAGTTTCTGGCTCCTTGACTAGAACATTACCTCCAAGAGCAGAAACCATTTGTTTTGTTCATGGCTGCGTATTCTCAGTATTTAGTACACAGCAGGCTCTCCATAATTGTTTTTGAATAAACGCACAGATAAAGTTTAGGGTGAAGGAAAATAAATACTTGCTTTACAAAAAGACTGTTTGGTAAAGGAATTCTTGGTAAGGCTGATTTTTCTATAAGTTTCCATTGTGTGTTTCAAATTTGGTTGAAACTGAACAGAATTCATTTCCTATGAATTTCCAGGAATACGTCTATGTGTAAAATAAAGTCAGGTCTGTACATAGTGGATGACCAACGGAACATTTAGGAAAGTTACAGACTTAAAGAAAAAAAATCTGGGGATATAGCATGTGTGAGAGCCTGGATTAAATCCCTAGTACTGCAATCATGATAATAACAATAAATAAAAATAAATAAGTAAATAAAACTACATAATGGCTCACATTATAAAACAATAGGAGAAAAATAGCATTAGGCTGTTATTTTAGTGATTTCATGTACTGCTATGGCCCATTTTTACTAGGTAAAATTTTAATTCAATACCCCAAAGTTTGTTTAGCCTTTCTCCTCTTGGAAAGTGTCATCTGATTGTGACAAGAGGCTCACATTTTGTTGAGAGAAAGAAGCGTCATAGCTTTTATGGTTCTGACATTATAAAAATGAAGAAAATCATGAGGAAATGAGATGAGTCAGGTTGTAATATTGAATTTTCATCTGGTAGCATCTTAGTTGAACAAAGACCTGTAAGACATCTGTAAAATAAATTTGGTAAAGGGTGGAAATCAGGAAATAACTGCTTTTGTCAAATAAAGGGAGTCAGAGATTTATCTGTACTAAAAAAGTCTCTCCAGTATAAATGGAAAGTTTTAAAGTTATTAATAATTTTAATTATGATCCACTTTAATCCAATTTCCTAAGTTTGAGTTCCTGAGGTTTTGACTTGATGGTATATAATAAATTACTAAGTCAGAAACTATTTTTATTGGTAATAAATTATGTTTTTTATAGCTACCTAACAATTACTTAATTATAGTAGTATCTCCCAAAAGGCAACCCCCAATTTCATTCAGGTTCTTGGATGTACTTAATACAAAGAAAAACCAATTCTTTTGGGGACATTTACAAAATAATGAGATAGCAAGAATAAGATCACTGGGTCATTTGGGCTTTGAGGGGATAGTTTCATTCATATCTTCCTTCACAGCTTTTTTTTGGGGGGGTCCAAAATAAGTAAAAAGAAATCTAGTTTTTAATTTGTAAACCACATGGTTTGGCAAAGATGACTGGGTTAAAAAAAAAAGAATTCTGGGCTAAAAGTCACAAGATGAGATTCAGTGTGAGTAAATGTAAGGCTTGTACTAATACTTAGTAAGGATCTTTAAAAATTGTGAGTTGTATTATCTAGAGAGAAGGATATTTGAAATGTGCACTTTACAGAATTGCAATGAAATGAGCCCTGTGTATCGAGTCTAAGAAATAAAATATTACTGTTTTAGAAATGCCTTATCGTCCCTCCTCAATTTAATCTGTCTTCTTTCGACATAATCATTCCTTTGATTTTCTTTAGATGTTTACCACCTATGTATGTATCCTTTTTAAAAAAAATGTGCTCTTTAATAAAAAAAATGGGTAACAAACACATATCTTGTTGAGTAAAGAAAAGGCAACCTGTTGGTGTTAGAAAAAAGCTCCGAGGTACTATTTGGGTCCATGAACTAGCCTTAAGTTCCATGAAAGTTGCAAATATCCTACAGGGTACTTAGTGAGCCAGGTCAGGAAGGGTCCTGGGAAGTGGGAGGGTCCCCCCAGCAGGCAGTCTGGTGGGCTTAGTGTACACAGAAACTGGACATCCAGCAGGAATAGTTGATGGGGCGGATGTCACCATATTTTCTGTTTCTAAACTCAACATGGCCAAGTTCCAAATCTCAGAATGGGGTAAGAGCAGAATACTTCTGTGTGTGGTGGTAGTGGCAGAGGGGAGACCCATCTTTTCAGCTGATCCAGGTGGCAGTGCATGAAGGAAGAAGCAAGACAGCCAAAGGGGATGACAATTTGGTTGAGTTTATCAGCCAGCCATGCTGTCCTCTGAGTGAAAGATGGGCTGGACCTGTGGCCACGAACCTCTTAGTGGAGAAAGCCCAGTGTGCTTGTCTCTTGAGTCACACTGCGCTGGTCTAAACTCTCCCTTTATTCCCGATGCACAGCTGTTACCCTCCTGGAGGTTCCTTTTGATCTCCTGATTCCTGTTCCCCACATCCCCATCTTCCTCCTCCTGGGTTCTCTTGTGGTAGAGTACATCCCCCACAAAAGGGTGTGGAGGAAAATTTTTGAGACCTTGCAAGTCTGAAAATATCTTTACCAGATCTTTGCATAGAACTTATGGTTTGGCTGGGGGTAGAATTCGAAGTGGGAGGTCATTTTACTTTTGAGTTTTTAAAATTTTGCCTCACTGTCTCTTTGAGGCTAGTGTGGCTGCCGAGGAGGACTAACCCTTTCTGATCTTACTAGTTTGAAGATAACCTGAGATTTTCTCCCTGGGCACCTGTGGGAGGATCGCCTTGTCCTGGATATTCTGGATTTCACGATGATGGGCACCTCTCTGAGTTTTTCCCATACATTGTACCATTGTACACTTGGTATGTTTTTTTTCACTCTGTAAATGGATATGTTTCAGTTTGGAATTTTTTTTTTTTTTTTTTTTGCGGTACCGGGGATTGAACGCAGGGGCGTTCTACCTCCGCGCTACACCCCCAGCCCTATATTTTTTTTATACTTTATTTTGAAACCGGGTCTCACAAAGTTGCGGAGGACCTCACTAGGTAGAGAGAGAGAGGGAGACAGGTAGAGAGAGAGAGACAGAGAGAGAGAGAGAGCGAGCTGAGGCTGGCCGCGAACCCGGATTCTCCGGTCTCTGCCTCCCAAAGTACTGGGATTACAAGCGTGCGCCACCACGCCCGGCTCAGTTTGGAAATTTTTAAAAAAATTATTTTATTGATAATTCCCTTTCTCCTCCTTCTTTCATCTCTCCTCCTGGAACCCCAGTTATCCACATGTAATGTACCTGGGCTGGTTCTCTGACTTTTTCAGCTTTTTAACCTGTTCTCTCTTCGATCCCTTCTATATTGTTTTGCTCTATTTTTGTCCAATATGTTCTGAACTTTCATTTATACTGCCAACTTTTTCATTCCAAATGCACCCTCTACCCTTTTAAAGCTTTTCACTTTTACCTCTTGGACCCCTGATTTTCTTAATCTACTTGGGAGAGATTTTCTTAGGTATTTTGTTTTGTTTTATATTTTCTTCTCTTTGCAAATCTGTTTTCCCCCCAAATTGCTTATTTTCTTTTCTTTCATCCATGTTAGAGATTTTCTTAAGATGTCTTTTATTTCTGTTCCTCTGACACGGTTGGTTATGAGTTAATTAGAAGCTCTGAGGACAAGAGAAGGGCTTGTCAACTTTGGCTTTCCTTGTCGCATAATCTAGGTGGTGTCTTTGTAGGAGAAGCTCCCGAATCATTATCTATTCATTTTTTTTCCTCTAGAGATATTCAGATTGTCCAAAAGGGGTTCTTTGGTCTCTACCAAGAGAGGCGAAGTTCACAGGCTAGCTAGCATTCTAGAAGGTGGATGCAGGAAAAGGGTTGGAAGTAGGTGCATTCAGCACTTAGAGTTCGGAGTGACTCAATTTTCTTGTTGGTGCAAACTCAAATGTGCCTTGAGTCTTCCTCCCTCCTCCTAGAGACTAAACCAAACTTTCTTGGTTTATGGGATCCTAAGCATCTTGGTATTATTTTTTTATGGTGCTCTTAAGCCATCAGATATACCTAATAGTTCCATTTATTAGCTAGTTATTTCCAAAGAACTTAATCAATATTTATGTCTGAGCAAGTTAGGTAGTGTTAAAAAATGCACACACATTGAAAGGAAAAAATATTATTTTTTCTTAAATAACCCTGATTAACAAAAATAATTAAAATGATAACCACAAAATAAGAAAACAGATGTGTGCATTTGTTGGGCATTACACAACTTCTTTTAGAGTAAGATTGGACAAAGTTGACCTCATTTCATAGTCCATATAGATTTTTATGTGGTACTTGCTTTTTAATCACACACAAATCAAAAACTCAATTTTTACAAAGATATGATGTCATAGAAGAGAATGTACAGTGATGTGGTATTGAAATTCTGAACTATTTCAAGCTGGTCATTGTTGTATCTGTCAGATGTCAAGCTCAGTGTGTTTGCATCGAAAATTTCAGACATATGAGCGCAGCCCTGTCAGTCTGGAGAGGCACACCCAGTACCTTGCCACACCGTTTGGGAACCACAGGTTTTATATTGCCTAATTTTGTTTTACACACTTTGTTCAACCCAGCATCCTAACCTATACTTGGGTTACGTTTTTTAACTGTGCAGAATCTGCTGAGCTCTCAATAAACATCCCACCACTGCCCTCCTGAGTACATTTAATTAAGTATAATTTACGTCACATTCTGAATCACAGAATTGAAATGTGAACTCTACCGTATAAGATATTGGATGGGTCTCATTGGTTAGCTGAGATTCATACTGAAAGTAGGAGGTACCATACTTTTACATGTATAATTCCCCAACCAGTAAGGCACTTTTTGTGGTTTTAATTTTGCGTATCATTAGACAATGCTGTAGAAGTAACTCAATACAGTTTGTGGTTCCTTCCTGACAGCTGAGTAAGAGCCTGAATATTAACAGCTGTCAAATGATTCTCCCCCCTCACCCCCAGACTAGTCTGTGAAGGATTCCATCAGTGCAAAGTCAGAATGTCAAAGAAGAAGGCCAGGGTAGGTAATATGACAAACGGATGTTGGTCTTCAGTATGCTGACTGGCTATTAATTCACAAAACAGTCTGAAAAGATTTGTGATGCAAGCTGACTTCTGTCTAGACAGAGAGGGGAGTGTAAAACACATTAGACAGATACAACACAGTAGTGACAAGAAAAACCTGTTTCAGTTGCACAAATGCATGCTGCTTCTTTATCTAAATATCTCATCCCTAATGGGGCAACGTCTAGGTACCAGGGCATTGCAATTTTATTTTTAGAGCTTTAAAACATCTTGCCCATGAATATGGAAGGAGAATGAAGAGAAGAAGCAAAAGAGGTAAGAAGAATAAGGGAGTTAGATGGAGAAAGAGGAGGAAAAGAAGAAGGTGGCGGGGGTGAGGGAGCAGAGACAGAGAAAGAAGAGACAGAGCAGGAAAGAGTGACTATGTCAGAGGAAGGGAAGAGAGGGTAATAAAATAGGAATGTTTAAATGTTTTCCTGAATTTCAAAGGCTATTTATGTCTTAACATTTGGAAAACATCACTGACCCAGTCCTATAAAATTTATCTCTGATCCTTGTAGTCATGTCTGTTTTTTTCCTTTCCACTTCACAGTAGCTGAAAACCCGTGATCAGAGAGGCCGGATCCTACATTCATTCTTGATGGTGAAATACATCAGTGGATCAGTGGCCCATTAGATAAAACAATCAATCAGGTCAATTAAGAAAAGTAGCCGGTGTGGTGGTACACGCCTGTCATCCCAGTACTTGGGAGGCTGAGACAGGAGGGTTGCAGGTTTGAAGACAGCCTCAGCAATCTAGTAACACCACGTTTCCAAGCAAAAAAAGTAAAAAAGGGCTGGGAGTGTGGCTCAGTTAGAATGCCCTTGGGTCCAACCTCCAGTACCACACACAAACAAAATAAAATAAATAAATAAGTAAATAAATAAGTCTCACACACACACACACACACACACACACACACACACACATATGTTACATGTATAATTTTCCCCTTGACATAGAAACTTCGAGGTCAATGTAAGGAGAACAATTGACAACTAGTAAAAGAATCATACCCAGGTTTGTTAGGCACACCAAAACCTTGTTTAAACACAAATCTGCATTAAAATGTGCTTGTTCTGAAGTTTTCACTCATATCAGCTCACATAAGCAGTCACTGAAGTGGTTATTCTTGTGTTTAAGTTTTTGTTGTTGTTGTTTTAAAAAAAAATGAGCATGAATTTTATTTAGCACTACATGCCAATTGTAGATTTCCTGAAGCAAAACATTTTAATGCTTCTCTGTAAAAGAGAAAGGAGCATTCTAGTAGTGTCCTAATGAATATAATTGTAGAGAAATGATCAGAGGTCAAGGAAAATTCATTGTGTTTTGTTTTTAATAGGTCCTGAATACACCTTCCCCCTTTGTTTTAGCTGATCTGCATGAAATATTTCTCCATCAAGAAATACTTGTTTTTAGCAAATGCTATTATTGTGGTTGGAATAGAGGTATCTATTTTCCTAAATGCTTTCAGATATAACTAAAGGGAAAATAAAAATAACACTCATTGAACATGGAGAGGAAAAATTTTTTTTAAACTTTTTTGGTACTGGGGATTGAACCCAGGGATATTTTACCTCCAGGCTAGACCCCCAGCCCTATTTTTTATTCTTTATTTTGCAACAGGGTCTCACTAAGTTGCAGAGGGCCTCATGAAGTAACTGAGGCTGGCTGCAAACCTGTGATCCTCCTGTCTCAGCCTCCCAAGTACTGGGATTACAAGCATGCGCCACCATACCCCGCTGGAAAATTTTTTATATGTTGCTAAAACATGGGGTTTAAAAGGAAGTCCTTCTATATCTTATACTTCTCTCCATGATTTTGCCATGTTAAACCAAAAAGAATTTCAGTAAGTTCTAGAAGTCTGGTGATTCCAGGAAACTGCTTAGGATTAATTTTATTAAATAATTTATGATCAATACTATATTTTAGAGGCAAAACAGCAAGCCATAACTGAGACAGGAGTGTGTGTAAGATGAGGGGTGAGGGCATGGGGGGAAGGCTAAGAGATGTATCCCTTCTCCCTTCTTACCCAAATGTGTTCCTCCATGTTATATTAGTGTTTTCAATGTTCAAACATGGACATCCTCAAAACTAAACTGTGAAGCTTCTAAACAATGTTTTGAATTTTCAGATGATGGTTAGGTTTCTATTTTCCAGTCAGATTATGGGAGATATAGTCATTATCACCTAAGTAGATGGTGACATTGTATCAATAAAACACGATTAAAAAAAAGAATTGCATAAATTTGCTTAAAATACAATATGCAACATCAAAAGCAACCTTCATCCAGTAGTAATGTTTTTAGAACTTTTGGCCCAAGATTTCAGTCTTATTTGTACCTAAAACATTAAAAGACATCAATTGCCCATGTTACACATAGTAAACTATTTCTTATAGATGAAAGATCCTTGGTTCCTACTTTTCTGTTTGTGTACCTATCATCTATCTTTCTATGACTATTTGAAATGTTAAATGCAAAAGATGTGCCCTAACTCCCTATAGGATTTCCATATTAGCTCATGCAGTAGATTTAGTCTTAGAAGTTCCATGCATCAGGGAACTATAAAATTATTCAATTTTACACGAAGACATATCACAGACAAAATATGAAGTGGTGTGTTTCCACAGTCTGGGAAGCGACTGCAGTATGTGATGTGGCGACTGACACACTGATTGGGGCGACACGCTCCAGTTGTAACTCAGAAGGCAGCAGATCAATTCCAGGTGTCCCCAGAGGAAGCTGAGAAGCACCCTTTAAACTTGGATCCTAATGGGATCACACTCCGCTTTTAAAGACCTGCTGCTCAGCTGTGAGAGACTCAGGGGCTGGTCACAGTGATCTGACCCGCAGTCGCCCACAGAGAACCCTCAAGTTCCCAAGGGACGGTCAGGGCCAAGTCACAGTTCCCACAGCCCAGCTGGCAAGATCTGCCTGATGCTGCAGCAGAAGCATACGCAGCAGAAGCAGGAAAATGGCTTGTTTTTCTACCCTCTGCTAAGAAGTCAGTGGAACTGTGGCTTTGCTGATGGGAAAAAATATGAAAGAAAACAGTCTGGAGGAGGACATGCGATGAAATACCTGGACAGATGTCTCTTAGTCCACGAGGAGTTATAAATATACATGAGGTGGAGGCAGGGGACACTCAGCCCCAAGGCTTCCAGATTACAGAGCGCTCTGATGAGCTCTGATGTCCTGGTAATGAAGGGATCCTAGGGCAAGATGGTTTTCTTCATGCTTGCAGCATAGCAGAAGTTTATGGCTCAGGGCACATAACTAGAGATGCCTGGGGGTCCACTTTGCTCACATCTTGGGGTGCCTCTCATCAGAGGCACATTTCTAAGCCAGGGTGTCTAGCTGGTCAGTAGAAACATGCGGCAGACTGTTCTTTTCTGGAATGTTAGGAGGATGTCTTTTCACCGTTAGTTTAGTTTGCTTTCTGAGAACAAATGACTAGATTTTCAAAAAGCTTTAAGTCACTAAGCTTGACCTTCTTCTTGTCTGAATGGCACTTAATGTTTTACTAGCAAAGAGGCTGATGTAAAATGCAGGGTACAGACCCCATGATAAAGAAGACATTGTCTTTAAGGGGGTTTCATGTTTCCAGGGAACTGCAAAAACATGGTTCTGCTTATGGCTTTAACACAGAAACAAAGGACTATTGAAACCCAAATGGTACATTAACCCCACCACAAAAGAAGATTCTTACCAGGTTCAGCTGTAGATCTAGGTTCTGTTTGCCATGCAAGAAGAAAAAAAAAGTTAAAACAGTGTATTAGAATAGGGTTCCATGAATAGCAAGCTGCCTCCTTTCCTTTCCTGATACCTTGTCTAGGACATCTGCAGAAATGTTATAGACAATCTCCGTAATACAAAAGAGAGAGTTAAAGCGAAGGCAGATCAATTGACATTTCTCTAAGAATGGAAACTCGGATTCCAGTAACACCTGACATGAGGAAGTTTTAAAATATGTAGTTCATAGATGGGCTATAGACTTGTGATCCTCCTATTCGCCCAATTTTGAGTACAAAAATATGCTTTCAGCATATATATATAATATATATTATATATATATTATATATATATATATATTTGTGTGTGTGTATATATATATATATATTTTTTTTTTTTTTTTTGCGGTACTAGGGATTGAACCCAGGGGCATTCTATCTCTGAGCTATACCCCCCAGCTCTATTTTTTATTATTTATTTATTTATTTATTTATTTTTGCAGTACTGGGGATGGAACCCAGGGGCGTTCTACCTCCAAGCTACACCCCCAGCCCTATTTTTTATACTTTATTTTGAAACTGGGTCTCACGAAGTTGCGTAGGGCCTCACTGAGTAGCTGAGGCTGGCCGCTAACCCGGATCCTCCGGTCTCCGCCTCCCAAGTACTAGGATTACAAGCGTGTGCCACCACGCCTGGCTTATTCTTTGTTTTTGAAATAGGGTCTCATTAAATTGCAGAGGGCCTCACTAAGTAGCTGAGCCTGGCTGCAAACCTGTGATTCCTGTCTTAGCCTCCCAAGTACTGGGATTACAAGCATGCACCACTACACCCGGCTTCGGCATATTTTTGAAAGAAAGAATATATACCTTTCATTAATTTCAAAGGGGTCGCAGTTTTAATTTACTGGCCCTTACACACTGTGGATGCTATAGTTTCACCCTGCTTTGAAAACAGAAATCAATTCATCTGAACGACTCAATCCTTCCTGGTTTTCCTAAAACCAAAGAGTAAGATTTGGGAGAATGGGCGTCTCTCCTTACTTTTCTGTAGAATTCTGAAATCCGGAGAGTCTTGGATTTCGCTCCCTTGCCGGAACCACTGGACCTGGAGAGGGGGTGCCCCTCGGACCCGGCACTCCAGGACCACCACCTGGCCCTCCAAGGCTGCCGTGTTTTGCAATTCCTGAAATTCAAGGAAAAAAGCTTCCCATCAATCTTTGGTATGTTCTGAAGCAACTTCACAACAGAGAATAGCAATTCTAAACCTCAGAAAAATGAAACAAATCTACAAAACTCGCTTCAGAAAATAATTACCATGAACTCAGGTAAGTATAAACACCTGTAAGCCCATTGGTTATAATAGCTTTTCATAATCTCTATGTTATGAAATTAGTGAAGTTTACCATAAGCTCCATAGAATTTTTTTGGCTTGTTTACAAACTTTTACTGACCCTTTTGTATTTATGGAATTTGATGGTAACGACTGTTAACTTTTCTTCATCTACATTGAAGAATGAACTGGATGGTTGAAAGCAAACTTCTTAAAACAATTACACTCCAAGTGAATGTTGATTTTCAGGAAAACCAGAGAGCTGAGAAAAAAGGCCTGCATTTGTTTTCAGTTGCTCTAACCTTTTCCTAGGCTCCCCACCTCCTCTGCCCGGCTAGTTTTCAATGTCAGGTTTATTAAGCTAAGGGTTGTGGTATTTTCTCATTTTGAGATTCTAAGTGAAATAATAAAACATACTGTCCTTCTTCCTCTTGACCTTCATTTCCTCCTCCCTGCCCCTGCCCTTGTCCCTCACCCCACTCCAACTTCAGACCAATAAATTTTTATAATCCAACAGATTAGAAATTAATTTGGCTTTATAGATGTAAAGTGGTAAATCTTTGTACTTGCTATTAAATATCAAGATGTTTATAGTTCCCTTCCACAGGCCCTCTCCCTACCTTCCTTCTTCAGAATTAACGAGCAATGGCGCCGATATAAACTTTTTGACTAAACTTCTGGCTAGTATTGGATCTCACATGGAGCACGTAGAACTTGTAAATTAATTCCAACATGATAAAATAGCTTGCATATACATAAGTAAAAAGCAAAGAGATTCACCCTAGCCAGTGTGTGGACATTTTTGGTGTTGTTTTGTGTTTTGTTTTTTAAGACTTGTCTAAGGGAACAACAGATAATCACAGATCATATGCAGCAAATGGGAAAAGCATATGCTCTGGCAAGTGGCCTGCAGGGAGTGAGCTAAAGCATTATGGAAACTCTAAAAGTCTATGATGTTGGCCGATGAATTACAAAAGTGTAATAGGAAGTCTGATTTGACATCTGATAAGAATTTTGGTAGTTAGCAAGAACATCTTTTGTTTTTTAGAGAAAAGGTTAAGACCTATCAACAATTGATTGCATTCCTTCTCCATTTTTATTTTTTTATTATGATATTTTCTCTTCTATCTTTTTAAAAAACTTTTACTGGTGCATTGTAATTATACATCATACTGTGGTATAGAATGATAGGAATACATGCACACAACTCATGAAGCAGTTTCCTCTGGGTCCCACCCCCGCAGAAAATTTCTGGCTTCAGATTAAATTTTATGCTTTGTGACTGGATCCAGAGGAGAGTTAATTAGTGGCTCACAGCCTGGTGTCACTGATGGGACCCAGTTTCTATGGATTGACCCATTATATGTTTCCAATCACATCCAGAAAGCTATGGTGGTAGATTATTAACGGCACCTGAAAACTTTTCCTGCTTGAGCTTTCAGGCACCGAAGGAGACTGATTTACTCCAAAGATTATATATTTATTTTTTCAGCGTTGGAAACTCAGAGATGTAAGAAATAGGTTGATGCCAAGAAACAAAAGCAATCAAGACTCTATAGTTATTCCAGGACTATAGTTTGGTTCCTTCTGGAGCAAACTTCTTATTTTTATTTTTTCTCTGATCTTGGCAAAAGTCATGTCTAAGTTCCTTGGGAGAACTTTCAGGAAGATAATGAGACGATGCAAAAGACTGGGATTAAACCTTCAGAAGTTGCACCTGGTGATCTGGATCATCCAATCGTGTAGGATCTGGGGATTCTGAATGACCCATGAAAGGGGATCTCTGGTCCTACACCAAGTCCACCTGGCACTGTGAGTCCTTGCAGAGGTCTAAGGGAAGAACTGCTGCATGGGGGTCACCACCTTCCTGGCCGCATGTGCGTCCCTGCTACCCGCAGACCTGCAGGCCACCCCAGCCCTGCTGCCTGAGCCAAGCCCATTGCTCTGACAGGCCCGCGGGCAGGAACACGGGCTCGAACACGGGCTCTGCCTCTGCCCAGCCGTGAAAGCTTGCAATCTTTTCCAGAGGAGTGTGAAGGAATGCATGGCAGCGCCTCTTGGACTGGCAAAGCCCTCCTGCCACCCACTGCCACCATCATGCCCCAGAGAAAGATCAAAGATGTAATTGGTGACAAAACCAAGGTTAGTTTGAGTTACAGAGGGGATCAGCAGGGTGATTTTCTTTTTTTTGTGTGTGTGGTACTTGGGATTGAATCTAGGGGAGTTCTACCTCTGAGCCACACCCCCAGCCCTACTTTATTTTTTAGTTTGAAACAGGGTCTCACTAGGTTGCTGAGAGTCTTGCTATATTGTCGAGGCTGTCCTCAAACCTGCCATCCTCCTGTCAGCCTCCCCAGTACTGAGAGCAGGATAATTTTTTTTTTTTTTGCGGTACCAGGGATTGAACCCAGGGGCTTTCTACCTCCGAGCTACACCCCCGGCCCTATTTTTTATCCTTTATTTTGAAACCGGGTCTCACAAAGTTGTGGAGTGCCTCACTAAGTAGCTGAGGCTGGCCGCCAACCCGGATCCTCCAATCTCAGCCTCCCAAGTACTGGGATTACAAGCGTGCGCCACCACGCCCGGCAGGATAATTTTCTAAACCTGCCCTTCCCAAACCAGAACCCGGGCCTGAAAAGGACTCTGAAAAGCAGAAAGCAAAGCTGCCCAAAGAAGGAAAGGAGGAAGCAGATACAAACAAGGATAAAGCAACTCTGCAGAACACAGACGGGCCACGCACAGTCCAGACACAGAACGCGGGAGGCGGGAGCTGCACAGTGAAGTGTGCTTTGTGTTTCCAGTGACTGGACAGTTTGGGGTTAAAAAAATCAACCTATGTAAGAATATAGAATTTTATTTTACTTTTCAGAAGCCATGTTGCTAGCACACAGAGCACTTCATGATTTTCTTTTGGGGAAGAGGGAAAGATGATTCATCGGATAGAATGTCTATGTCTTGGGAGCTGGATAGCAATGGAGGAAACAGGGTTTCGCATCAGCTTTGGAGGATTCCGCTTGGGGCCCAGGAGGAATTCTGTAACGTGTATACGTGCTAGGCCACTGCCATGGAGCCCTGCGGTGAGGGAAAGCAAAATGCCACTGCCTCTTGTCTTCCCTGTATGCCACCAGCGTGGACTTAATTTTCTCAAATCAAGAGGTGTGTTGGTCCCTGATACCCTGAAATCACCTGTCTTTGGTTATGCATGAGGCAACACACTCTTCCTGGTCTTGAGAAGGTGCCTGTGAAAACTCTTAAACTACATACAAAATGTGGAGTGTCCACCCCGCTGTAAATGCTTCTTGCTCTCAGCACTAAAGGAAAACTTCATTGGCTGTTATACTGACTTACAGTTTTTGGTAGGATTTTATATGACTTTTTTTTTTTTAATAGAGCATCTTGGAGTGGAATTTCAAAGTTGTGGTCAACTGTTATTATCTGTTGCCTGTGACCTTCTGAGAACACTATAATTCCTTATGAAAAGATCTTTTTTTTGAGGTACTGGGATTGAACCTAGAGACATTCTACCTCTGAGCTATACCCCCAGCCCTATTTTTTATTCTTTATTTTGAAACAGGGTATCACTAAGTTGTGGAGGGCTTCACTAAATAGCTGAGTCTGGCCAGGAACCTGGATCCTCTGGTCTCAGCCTCCCAAGTACTGGGATTACAAGTGTGGGCCACCATGCCCGGCTATGAAAAGATCTTTAATAAAGATCTTTTGTCTGGGTTGGGAGACAGATGATTCTGTCTGGGTTGGGAGAAAAATAATCATTCCCCACATGAAGATAATAAAGATGCATTTTGCTATTGTCTCAGAGAAGTTTTATAGATAGACGTTCATATTTGTCTTTAGTTTTATTGGAATTAATTTTTGTGAAAAGTGTGAGCTAGGGATTCAACGTAACATTTTTTTTACCTCCATTAAAGAATTCATTTTCCCAGTGATCTGCAAGGTTTTTTTTAGGTATTGGAGTAGCTGATTATTCATCAATTTGCAGAGCCCTGTGCCAGAACCCTACTACAGGCTGAGTATCCTTTATCCGAAATACTTGGGACTAGAGGTATTTCAGATTTTGTATTTTTTTTTAGGATTTTAGAATATTTGTAGATACATAATGAAATATCTTGGGGATGAGACCCAAGCCAAACATGAAATTCATTTCTATTTCATATGACACCTTATACACATGAACTGAAGGTAAATTTACACAATGTTTTTAGTGTGCCTGTGTTTTGATACTGGGGATTGAACCCAGGGGCATTCTACCTCCGAGCTACATCCCCAGCCCTATTTTTTTATTCTTTATTTTGAAACAGGGTCTCACTAAGTTGCAGAGGGCCTCACTAAGTTAGCTGAGGCTGCCCGTGAACCTGCGATCCTCCTGTCTCAGCCTCCTAAGTACTGGGATTACAAGCGTGCACTACCACATCCAGCTATGTGCCTGTGTTGACTGCAACCTATCATATGAGAACAAGTGTGGAATTTTCCACTTGTGGCATCCTTTTGATACACAAATTTTTTTCATTTTGGAGCATTTAGGATAGGGGTGCTCAGCCTGTATCATAATTACTATATCTTCAGAAAGTCTTAATATATCATAAGATAAATCTTAATCCTTCCCTGACACCACCTTATTTTTCTTATTCAGAAGTGGCCTAACTATTCTTGGGCAGTTTTTCTTCCATACAACTTTTAGAATCAGGCAGATAAATCCTATATCAAACACATAAATAGAAATTAAGAACCTGTTAGAATGTTAACAAGATTTATATTAAGTATAGATTAACCAAACGAGGAGGCATGGTGGTACCTGCCTACAATCCCATTACTTAGAGTCTGAGACAGGAGAATCACAGGTTCAAGGCCAGCCTCAGCAAATTACCAAGACCCTGTTTCAAAACAAAAAACAAAAAGGGACTGGAAGTATAGCTTGGAGGTAAAATGCCCGGGGGTTCAATCCTCAGTCCCATATATATATAGGTTAACCAGGGAGTTGGGACTACTTTATAGTCTTTCAGTTCACAAGAAAGGTAGATCTCTCCATTTATTTGGCTTTTTAAAATGTTGTTCGATAAAGTTTAATGATTTCCTATAAAAAAGGAAAAGAAAAAGAAGAAATGCTACATGGAACCATTTCTGACTTGAGCAGTCAGCCAATAAAAGGAAATGGATATGATTTAGCCTGCCAGAACAGATCACCATCTTAGGGCAAACTGAAAATGTCAGTATTTTTTGAATTTCAATAAAACTTCCTAGATTTCCCATGCAATTTCCTTGGGAAGAAAAGGAAAAATGTTAACACTGAATTGTGTCTTATTTTTTCTACCTGTCTTGACTTTCCCACTAGATCTTACGCTCTGTTGGGTCCCCGCCCACACCCACATCCCTCAGACTTTTCATAAGATGCCAGCCCCACAGCAGTTGTTCAACAAATACCTATTTAGCCCTAAAGGTAACCATGATAATCAGTCTACTGATCTGTTCATTTTAATTTTTAAAGGCTGCTACACGAAGCCACATGTGAATGAAATTTAAGGACCAAAGCAAACACAGAGAATGAGTCTTCCAGATGTCAGACCTTTGTAAAAACAGGAGGGAAGCAGGCTGCGGTGGTTCCATCAGGTCGGCAGAGATACGAAGTCGGACTGTGAACCTGACAAAGCAGAGACACATGGATCAGATTCTAAATATATAAATTACCGAAAAGATGGGCAAAAAAAAAAAAAACCCTTTCATTATCGAGCTCACTCCACTTGAATGAAAGGAGTGAATGGAGGTATCGCCATACATCACTCGCGGGTCTACTCTTACAGTACAGACATTGTTCTACTTTCTCATTTCACATCTGTTACTCTTCTCTGCTCAAAAGGATATTCAAAGTAAAGGTTCTTTGGGTCCTAGGGGATCCATGAGCTTTTAAATGCTATTACCAAATGGATCTCTGTGTGTGGGGGACTTCCACAGGGTCTTTTTAGAAGTTCTCACAGACATTACCTTTTATTTTTTAAATATAGTCTGGATTCACTAAAGCAAAAGCATAAGCTATTGGCAGCAGACGGTAAATTATCAAACTTCTACCTATCTTATTTTTAACTTGTACTCTTTCAATAAAGGGATTACAGGAAATGAAGAAAAAAATTTTTTTCATGATATGCCAAAATAAAGGTGCTAGAACACTTACTAAATGGCATCTATCTCTTGGGAAATATAAGGATTTCAGAGTAGGGAATGGAAAATATGTCTTTGTGCACAATCGCTTATTTTCAAATCATCTGGCTTTATTCACTTATACAATGTGCTATTAAATTCTTAACCCAAGATGATGGGGATCTGGCATAATGCATCTGAATATGCTATAGCACGTGGCAGAGAAGTGCTGCACTCGTAGAAATGCTAACACAGTAAGGACTTATTCCTTATCCACGGAAGACTTTTTACTGGGTTGTGATTCAGGAGGTCCAGGTCTCACTTTCCACCATCTTTCGGTGTCCACAGAGTATATGAACACTTTTATAGTATTTACTCTGTGTCAGACACTGTTTAAGTGTCATGTGAAAAGTAATTCACTAAACTTCATGAGGACCCTGTGAGATAGGTAGTATCATTATCTCCACTTCACAGAGGAAGAAATGAGGCACAGAGAGGTGACGTCATTTGTTCAAAGTCCTTTAGTAGGTGGTAGAGCTGGGATTTGAACCCAGGCAGTCTGGCTCCACAGTGTTAACCTTTATGTTGCATTACCTATAATAATAACATGATGGGATTTCCCTGAGTACTTTGTTCTCCCAACTGTAAAAGTGGGATAGATTACCTTCCACTCAGTGTTCCTGTAGAATTAAAACCACTTAAAAATGTACCTGTCACAAAAGTACAGTATTTAAATGTATAGATGGATTTGTCTTTCTGTTCTTAGGCTTCTGCACTCTCTCTTAACAAATTCTGCTATATATATATATTTTTTTGCAGTACCGGGGATTGAACCCAGGGGCGTTCTACCTCTGCGCTACACCCCCGGCCCTATTTTTTTATACTTTATTTTGAAACCGGGTCTCACGAAGTTGCGGAGGG
>PVJS01039825.1:0-18726 GCA_004027185.1 Glis glis | reverse complement strand
TCCTTCCTTCCTTCCTTCCTTCCTTCCTTCCTTTTTTCTTTCCTGTGTGTGTATGTGTGGTGTGTGTGTGTGTGTGTGTGTGTGTGTGTGTGTGTGTGTCTGTTACAGGGGATTGAACCCAGAGGCATTCCACACCGAGCCACACCCCCAGCCCTATTTTATTTTTTGTTTTGAAACAGGGTCTTGCTAGGTTGCTGAGAGTCTCAATAAATTGCTGAGGCTGTCCTTGAACTGTGATCATCCTGTCTCAGCCTCCCAAGTACTGGGATTACAGGCGTGCACCACCATGCCCAGCTGACCCAAATCTTCAGGTGGTCCTAATGCACCATGGAGACCTATCATGCCTTTTAGCGGAGGAGCCCAGGGTCTGAAATCCTATTGCTCAACCAAGGGCAATTTTTCTGGTTTGCAAGTCCTTGTCCGATCCTAATATGCAGAACGGAGCCAGGAGTACAAGTGTATTGATACAGTTCCAAGGAGGCCATGTGCCCCAGCATTTTTTTCAAAATCCCATCTGGTTTTATTTTGCAGAGGCCAAGGAAAGGCCCTTTTCAGTGTAATCAGGGAGCATTTGGGAGAATCAGATGCTGTGAGCTCACACATAGGAGGGCACCAGGGTAGAGCCATGTCTGACTGGCATTGTGGGGCGCGGGCCTGACTCCACATGGCTACCCTTGAGGTGTGGGTCAGTGTTACCATCTGGGCCTGACTAGACCCCATCTCTCCAACCAAACTGGTGATGTCCCAGTTGAGGGGTCAGAAAAGGACCCCGGCTTGTTCCCTCAGGCCTGCTTAGCTCTGAAATCGCCAAGCCAGAACTTTGGTATCCCTTTGGCTCTCTGCCATGTGGGTGAGTCCCAGGGACTCAGGACTATCCATTGACCTCATCAACACAAGTGCACACACTCACGTGGGCTGTGCTGGGTTAGGACATGTCTTTTTCATGCTGTTGTCCTCTCTCTCTGTCTCTGTCTGTGTCTGTGTCTGTGTCTGTGTCTGTCTGTCTGTCTGTCTGTCTGTCTGTCTCTCTCTCTCTGTGGGGATACTGGGGACTGAATCCAGGGGTTGTTTACCACTGAACCTCTTCCCCAGCCCTTTTAATTTAATTTAATTAATTAATATATTTATTTTGCGGTACCAGGGATTGAACCCAGGGGTGTTCTACCTCGGAGCTACACCCCGGGTCCCATTTTTTATCCTTTTTTTTTTTTTTTTGCGGTACCGGGGATTGAACCCAGGGGCGTTCTACCTCCGCGCTACACCCCTGGCCCTATTTTTTTATGCTTTATTTTTGAAACCGGGTCTCACGAAGTTGCGGAGGGCCTCGCTAGGTAGAGAGAGAGAAAGAGAGAGAGACAGAGAGAGAGAGAGATCGATCAATCGATTGATCGCGCGTGCATGCGCGCTGAGGTTGGCCACGAACCCGGATCCTCTGGTCTCCGCCTCCCAAAGTACTAGGATTACAAGTGTGCCCCACCACGCCCGGCTTATCCTTTATTTTGAAACAGGGTCTCACGAAGTTGCGGAGGGCCTCACTAAGTAGCTGAGTCTGTCCACAAACCTGGATCCTCCAGTCTCAGCCTCCCAAGTACTGGGATTACAAGCGGGCGCCACCACGCCCGGCTAATTTTTTTTTTATTTTGAGACAGAATCTTGCTAAGTTGCTCAGGCTGGCCTTGAACCTGTGATCCTCCTGTCTCAGCCTCCTGAGTAGGTGGAGTTACTGGTTTGCACTACCACCTGGGGCCATCCAGTTCCCTTCTTTATTGACTATGACAGATCCCTTTCAAAATATAAGCCAGACGTGGTGGCGCATGCTTGTAATGCCAGTACTTGGGAGGCTGACAGGAGGATCTGGGTTCGCGGCCAGCCTCAGCTACTTGGTGAGGCCCTCTGCAACTTAGTGAGACTCTGTTTCAAAATAAAGAATAAGCTGGGCATGGTGGCACATGCTTGTAATCCCAGTACTTGGGAGGCTGAGACCCCAGGATCTGGGTTCGCAGCCAGTCTCAGCTACTTAGTGAGGCCCTGTTTCAAAATAAAGAACAACAAATAGGGCTGGGGGTGTAGCTTGGAGGTAGAATGCCCCTGGGTTCAATTCCCAGTACCTAAAAAAAAAAAAAGAATAAAAAATAGAGCTGGGTATGGTGGCACATGCTTGTAATCCCAATACTTGGGAGGCTGAGATAGGAGGATCGCAGGTTCGCAGCCAGCCTCAGCAACTTAGTGAGGCCCTCCGCAACTTAGTGAGACCCTGTTTCAAAATAAATAATTAAAAGAAAGAAAGAAAGAAAGAATAAAAAATAGGGCTGGGGGTATAGCTCAGAGGCTGAATACCCCTGGGTTCAATCCCCAGTACCACAAAAAACAAACAAAAAATATATACATGCACATATAATTTTTTATGGTTCTGGGGATTGAACCCAGGGGCATTCTACTTCCAAGCTATACCCGCAGCCTTATTTTATCTTATTTTTTTATTTTACACCTCTGCTCATCCCCACCAGGAATTCAAGGAGTTCTGGGAGATGTCCGAGCAGGCAGACCATCTTGGCAGCTTACTGGTGGGGACGCAGCTGGGCGGTTCTGGGAATCTGTATGGGACTGTGGTTCTCCACCTCTGCTTCTCCATCAGTGACAGTCTCAGCACTGGCTTCCTCTTCAAGCCTCTCTGATTTTTTGCTTGTATCAGTGCTGAGCAGACCTGTAAGGAAGGAGGCCATGGTTGTTAATCAACTTACGCTTGGGGAGTTCTTTGGCAGTTTTCCTGAGACTGGAGGATGTCCTCTGGGTTCTGGAAGCTCTGTCCAGTCTCTATTTAAAGGAGTTAGGGAACCGGGCTTGGTGACCCATGCCTGTAATCCAAGTACTTGGGAGGCTGAGACAGGAGGATCACAGGTTCGAGGACAACCTCAGCAAGCAGTGAGACTCTCATTAATCTAGTGAGACTCTGTTTCAAAATAGAAATAAAAAATAGGGCTGGGGGTATAGCTCAGAGGTAGAACGCCCCTGGGTTCAATCCCCAGTACCAAAAAATAAAAAATAAAAAAAGAGTTATGGGAAGCTGGGCATGGTGGCACATGCCTGTAATCCTAGTACTTGGGAAGCTGAAACAGTAAGATCTCAGGTTCAAGAACAACCTCAGCAGCTTAGCGAGGCTCTCAACAACTTAGTGAGACCATGTTTCAAAAAGCAAAAAATAAAGCCGGGCGCAGTGGCACATGCTTGTAATCCCAGTACTTGGGAGGCTGAGACTGGAGGATCCGGGTTCGCGGCCAGCCTCAGCTACTTAGTGAGGCCCTCTGCAACTTCGTGAGACCCGGTTTCAAAATAAAGTATAAAAAATAGGGCTGGGGGTGTAGCTCGGAGGTAGAATGCCCCTGGGTTCAATCCCCAGTTCCGCAAAAAGAAAAGAGCAAAAAATAAAAAATAAAAAGGGCTGTGGGTGTAGCTGGGAAGTAGAATGCCCCTGGGTTCAATCTCCAGTACCACACACACACACACACACACACACACACACACACACACACACAGTTGGGGAGAGGTGGTTCTTGGGGATCACACAGAACTCTCAGAGTGTGGAAGTCAGTGTTTGGATGCTTCCAGAGTCCAGTTTGATGGCCGTTACTCCCAGAAGCCCCTGTGAAATCCTTGGTCAGCTGCTTAATGACCCCAGTGCCGGTGAGGAAGAGATCCCTTGAAAGTATTCCCTAGTCTACCTGCTACCCAAAGCTAGCAGCTTCACCCTCCTTTGCTTGCGTTGACAGTTCCAGGGGTCTTCTGCCAGAATGCCGGTAACGTAAGCCCTTCAGATTGCCCCTTGGAGTTGGACATGGTGGCGCACGCCTGTAATCCCAGTACTTGGGAGGCTGCGACAGGAAGATTGCAGGTTCGAGGACAGCCTCAGCAACGTAGTGAGACTCAGCAACCTAGAGAGACCCTGTTTCAAACAAAAAATAAAGTGGGGCTTAAAGTGTAGCTCAGAGGTAGAGTACCCTTGGGTCCCCAGTACAGAAGGAGGGGGGATTATTCTCCTTGGAAGCTGGCAGTGAGGACTCCTCCCAGGCCCCTCGTGTCAGCGGGTCCAGGTGGAGTTACTTCCCACGCTCCCCACCACAGCCACACTTAGATGGAGAATGACGAGGCGGCTTGGCGCATTGAACTGCCTCAGTCTTGTCCCCCATCTCTTCCAGGCTGATGTCCTTGAAGGCCGCCACCTCCTTGGAGCAACCACCATCTTCCTGGACACCTTTCCTAATCTGGTGAGGCTTGGGGATAGTTCTTGGGATCTGCCTGGGAATACTGGCAGGCAAGCTCCCTCCACAGAGCCGAGTGCTTCCATTGTCGACAAACCACCTTTCACAGCCCCAGAAAACACCCACATTCCTCCTCTGATTCCCTAGGGTCGGGTACAGTGTGGGATGTGCAGATGGCGGATCACCAGGAGTAGGGAGGCGTGGCAGAATAGAATGTCTTCGCACTAAGCCTTTTGTCCAGGACTGTGCGCTGTGGGTTTTGAAATCCATTCCCGCCTGCAATGAGAGAATGCAACTCACAGCACACAGGCATGCACCGGGTTTTTGTTTTTGTTTTTTTTTTTGGCGGTACCAGGGATCGAACCCAGGTGTTTTCTATCTCCGCGCTATACCCCCGGCCCTATTTTTTATACTTCATTTTGAAACTGGGTCTCACGAAGTTGCGGAGGGCCACACTAGGTAGAGAGAGAGAGAGATACAGGGAGAGAGAGAGAGAGAGAGAGAGCGCTGAGGCTGGCCGTGAACCCGGATCCTCTGGTCTCCGCCTCCCAAAGTACTGGGATTACAAGCGTGCGCCACCACGCCCGGCATGCACCAGTTTTTATTTCCTGAGTAGAGGATGATGGGGCTTCCTGTTCATAGTGAGTTACCTGTATCAGGTGTGTGACTTGGGGCAAGTCAGGTCCCTCTCTCTGTTTCCTTACCTGAAAGTGATGGGTAGAGAGGAAGAGGACTGAACTCTGCCAAAAGATCTTTAAATTTCTGTGCTTGGCTGGGTGTGGTGGCACATGCCTGTAATTCTAGTACTTGGGAGACTGATATAGGAGTATTGCAGGTTCGAGGACAGCCTCAGCAACTTACTGAGGCTCTCAACAACTTAGCAAGACCCTCTTTCTCTGTCTCTCTCTCTCTCTCTTTTTGTAGTGCTGGGGATTGAACCCAGGGGCATTCTACCTCCGAGCTACATCCCCAGCCCTATTTTTTTATTCTTTATTTTGAAATAGGGTCTCACTAAGTTGTGGAGGGCCCTCTCTCTCTCTCTCCATATATATATATATATGCCTTTGTCTATGCAAGGAGGTGGACGGGGCTGCCATTGGGGACCACTGCACAGAGCCCACCTGTGCTCTAGTAGAGGGCTCCTCAGAGCTGACACCTGCTGTGCAGGTCTGGCTGAGGCTCCAGCTCCAGGTCCTTAGCTGAGGACCCATCAGAACCCCCAGGGAAGGGTGGTGACTTTCTATCTTTGCTGTTGATCATGGCCGTCTCCATAAGAAAAGGCACTGGATTTGAGAACAGCCCCGCTCTATGGCAGGCATCTACCAAGTAAGTTCCCACGCAGGAAGGCGTCTCTGTCAACTAAAGGGAGGGGAGCGTCCCCAGACTGTTTTGTTTGTTTGTTTGTTTGTTTGTTTGTTTGTTTTTTAAAGCGATCCCATCTAGAGGGCTCAGGGCCAAAGTTCCTGGGAGTGAAAAGCTGTGGGCGCCGGGTCCCCTGAGGCAGCAGGTGGGCAGCTAGCCTAGCTGATCCATCTTGTTGGAGCCTGAGCCCCAGGCAGAACTTCCCTGCCAGTACCTCTGAGCACTGGGGCGAGGCAGTGATGGGCTCCGGGAGCCCGGAGGAGTAACAAGTAGGTCGTTTTTCCTCTGGGGCAGACGTGAGAGCCAGAATCGGGCCTGCCGCGCCAGCAGGCCGCTGGAGCCATACGAAGCGCATTAACTATTAATAATTTCCAGTTGTTTGCTCGCTCCCCCAGGCCTGTGCAGGCTGGGACTCGGCGCTGGCTGCCCTGCACCGCCTGGTCTGGATATATTCGCGTCTCGGGGCTCCGCTGGGACCAGACCAGGGGTCGAGCGGGTCCGGCGTGCAGCGGTGCACGGGCCGCGCCGGGTCGCCTCGCCCCGGGGCTGCAGCCTCGCCCTCGGTGCACCGCGATCGCTCGGCGCCCGGCGAGCAGCGGCCCCTGGCGCCCGGCCTGGCGGCTCTGCAGGGCGGGCGGGCCCGGGGCGGGGCGCAGGGCGGAGGAAGGCGGGCGGCGGGCAGGGAGGGCGGCCCGAGCCCCGAGCCCCGAGGGCAGCGGCCCCCGCGCGCGTGTGCGCCCCGCGCCCCTCGCCACCGCGCGCAGCCATGGTGGGCCGGCTGAGCCTGCAGGATGTCCCCGAGCTCGTGGACGCGAAGAAGAAGGGCGACGGCGTCCTGGACAGCCCGGACTCGGGGCTGCCCCCCAGCCCCAGCCACTGGGGGCTGGCGGCGGCGGGGGGCGGCGGCGCGGAGCGCACCCCTGCTCCCGGGGCGCTGGAGCCCGACGCGGCGGCCACCCCCGCGGCCCCGGTGAGTCGCCCCGCGCCACCTCTCCTCCCTCCAGCCTCCTCCGGCTCCCCGGGACGGGACGGCGGGACGGGGGGAGCCCGGGGCGGGAGCTCCCGCACGGAGCGCCTGGCCAGCTGGAGCTGGTGTCTGGAAAAATGTCCTCGCCGGGGAGGCGCGGGAGCCCCGGGACAGGCAGCCGCGGCTCCTCCTGCGAGGTGGCGGCCTCCCGAGCTGCAGGGCTGCGGTTCAGCCACATTCCTGCCGGGGCGGGGCGGCGAGGGCCGAGGCCCGACGCTGGGGGACGGGGTGTCCTCTGCGCCCCCCGATTCAGAGAGCAAACGGGGGACCTGGTCGTCGGGGACCTCGTGAGGGAGTCGCTCCCCGCGCCTCGAGTCTCCTGGTGGCTCCCCTTGTCCTGAGCACCTGACCCAGGTGTCCTGCACCTAATAGTTGGGAGGCCGTCAGGTAGCCGGATCTCTTAATCCTTTTACTTTAAAACTTAAGAAGAAACTTCAGCAAGTCTGTTTTGCCTTAGGAATGGCTCAGATGTTAGTGTGTGCTTCTTTTGCCTGCAACTCAGGAGGCCACATCCTCCTTACAGTCAAAGCTCACAGCAGGGGGAGGTATTTGCCACCCTCTGCCCTGGAGAGAAGCAGTTGGTGGCCGTGCTGTTTTTTTGTTTTGAAACAGCGGCTTCACTAAGTTGCTGAGGCTAGCCTCAAACCTGCCAATCCTCCTGTTTCAGCCTCCCAAGTACTGGGATTACAGGAATGCCCACCATGCCCCGAGGCAGTGTTATTCCTGAGGTCCCACGTTGGAGCTTTTCGGGCATGTGGGCTTCTTGGCCCTCTTTCTCTCAGAGCCCTCAGGATAGCTTCTCATTTCCACTGCAAGGCGGTGCTTGCTTCAGTTTGGCCTTCGGAGCCCTCCACATCTGGCCCTTTCTAGCCTCATCCTCCACCTGCCCCTGAACACAGGCCAGGCACACATCAGTACCTCCGAGGCTGCTCCCTCCACCTGGCTGCACATTGCCTCTTACCTCTCCCATCAACACCCTGTTGGCCCTTTGATGCCCAGCTCCTGTCACCTCCTCTGGGCAGCCTTCCTTGATGCTTCCCAGAGCTTTGTGGTTTAGTTTCCATTCCCCAGTGACACCACGTGGGCAGATCTGTTATAACCTTGGCCATCCCCACCCTACACAGGAAGCAAGGTGGGTGCTCGGGGAGTCTGCCGGGTGGGCAGGGATGGAAGAGCAAAGTCAGCAGAGGCAGGAGAAGTGAGTGCTTGTGTGGATACCTGGGAGAGGGCTGTGTGTTGGAGTGACTCACCTCGTCGTGGTGGTTGTATCATCATGCAGCCCCCAGGACTGCCTGGGAGGTGCCCCTGCTGTCAGGAGAGCTGGGGGACAGAGCAAGGCCCACTGTCACTCTTTGAAGGTCTGCCGCAGCCAGTGCCTGCACCTTCTGCACCCCTTCCATCATACCCCCTCCCTCAGCCTGAGCTTACCAAACTCACCACCACGCCCAGGGGCTGGGCCCCAGGACCCTCTGTCTCTCCCTGCCGGGTCCCCTTTGGCTTTGCATTTCTATCCTATACCTCTACTCTACACCTTGTCCTGGTAATACAGTAAGGATCTCTGAGCCAGCCTCCTCCTCTGTCCTGGAAGACCTGGGGGCGGGACTGCCACCTCTGCACCCTGGCTCAAGCATAGATCCTTCTCTCAAATTAGGCAGAGAAAATGACAGATCCCGGGAAACTGGGATCAGTGGGTCGCTGAGGTCAAACTGCACTGTGCTTATCTTCTCGCGGGGAACACAGAAGCCCCGATTCCAGCTCCCTGTGTGACCCGGATGGGACTGTCTCCTGGTGGGTCTCCCTGGTGAATCACAGCACCCATGCCTTGACCAGGCTGGGGACGGTTACCCTCCAGGAAGGCTGCGCTCGGTGCCTGGAGTTCTCTGGATAGTGGAGAACCGTGTCTGTGTCCTCTCACCGCTGAGGCTCCTGTCTTGGATGGGTGTGCGTCTGAACCCCAGAGCACAGGAGGCGGGGAAGTGGGACCGGATCTTCAGTTTTTAAAAATCCCTGGTAGCATTTTTTTTGGTTTTGTTTTGCCTTTCGAGAGCGTTGCTGAGACAGTGGCAGAAGGAGGTAGCACGTAATTGAGGGTTCTGGAGAGCTAAGCTCCGGGTCACTGGGCCTTTCTTGCCACATCGCTGCTGCGGTGAGCAGCCCCCAGGTCTGGCCACTGTCCCGATGCTGAGCTCAGTCTGTTTCCTCTTTTCTGCCTTTGACAAAACCACTGTGGCGCAAAGGGGCACCCCCTCCCCAGTGTGCACATGAGGTCACAGGGCATGTGACGTGACTCTTTTGGGGGCACAGAGTATATTCAGGATCCATCTGGGATTTGAACCCAGGCCTCCCGGCTCCCTGTCCAGAGCTCTTCCCAACATGTGGGTCAGCCAATCCCCGGTATACCCAGGCTGAGGGACGTGGGTCACAGTGGGGACCATCGGCTGGAGGCTCAGAGGCTCGGCCTTCTGTGGGGTGCACCCCCTGGCCTGCGGTAGCTCTAATCACCTTCTTCTCTGTCCTGGAAGAACCCAGCATCTCTCCCCAACACCCTGACTGCTGGCTGCTCACCACGGCTGTGCCCCCTGTCCTTTGGAGAAGGTGTGGAGTTTGACCCCTTACCACCAAAGGAAGTAAGGTAAATATAGCAGGCCCTAGTTTTATTTCTTAATTTTTCATTTTTATTCCCAACATGGTTGCTTGTTATTAAAGAAAATAGTTAATTGTGAGAATATGCCAAATACTATTAATAGTTTGGTGGGTATTCTTTAAGATTTTTTTTTTCCTGGATTCTAATCAATCAAATACATTGATACTTAAAAAAATAAACATGAGATAATGTGATACGTAAAGTTCTGCAGCCTGCTTTATGCACTTCATGTATCATGGCCATTGGATGTTAAAAATTTCGTTGACTATGAATTTCTCTTTTGAGGAGCTGTCCCCGTTCCCAGCATGTCCCCTCTTTAAGGTGCTATAGCCTTGTCTAATGTTAGACTGTCACTGGGCAGGTGCCCGTCTTCTTCCAGGAATAACCTCATCCAGGATTATCTAGAGGCAAAGATTCATAGAGAGGTTCCCTTAAAGATACGTCTTTTTAGCCGGGCGTGGTGGCGCACGCTTGTAATCCCAGTACTTTGGGAGGCGGAGACCGGAGGATCCGGGTTCACGGCCAGCCTCAGCTCTCTCTGTCTCTCCCTGTCTCTCTCTCTCTCTCTCTCTCTCTCTCTCTCCCTCTCCTTAGTGAGGCCCTCCGCAACCTCGTGAGACCCGGTTTCAAAATAAAGTATAAAAAATAGGGCCGGGGGTGTAGCGCGGAGGTAGAACGCCCCTGGGTTCAATCCCCGGTACCACACACACAAAAAAAAGATACGTCTTTTTAGAGAAAGGAATTTTACTTTGGGTCATCGGTGGTTTTATAGCTGGAGTTTCAGTTGCATGAGCACAAAGGGCCCTTTGATGTGGAACAAAGAGGGGTTCATCAGTTTGAAGGTGAGTAGTTTAGCCTTTTATTCCTGTGGAGCTTGTATTTCCAACAAAACGGGGACATGACTTCATGACATTAGTTACCACCAGCCTTTCACCCAACTGGGGTCAGGGGCTGTTAGATGTGTGTCTGTGTGGTGCTTATACACAGTTTACTCTCTATGAATCTGCAATAATAATTCAGTAAGGGGCATCAATGCTTTGATCCATAAAAAAATTAACTTCTTTTTTTTTGTGGCACTGGAGATTGAACCCAGGGCATTCTACCTCCGAGCTACACCTCCAGCCCTATTTTATTTTTATTTGGAAAGAGGATCTCACTAGGTTGATGAGAGTCTCACTACTTGCTGAAAGTGTCCTCGAACCTGCGATCCTCCTGTCTCAGCCTCCCAAGTACTGGGATTACAAGCGTGCACCACCACGCCTGACTAAAAAAAAAGTTAACTTCTAAATTACCAAAGAAGGACTTAAAAAATAAGTTAGCTGAGGAACATAGATGGTAACTTATTTAATGGAAAACAAGATTGTAATTGGCTTTCACCAATAAGGTAGGGACCCTGAGTCCCTGGGTTTGGCAGGTCTACAAACCAAAGGCTAAAGTGGGCCTTGTGCTAGGACTTGGTAGCCAACCTTCCAGAACCAGCACTCAGGAGTTCTGGATTTTTTTTCTGCTTTCATTGAAGACCTGATTGATCATTTGAGGGGACAGAGAAACTGCTCACAAATCGTGGAGCAGTATAATCCACTTCTTTCTATAATACAGTCACGTATCACTTAGCACCAGAAACACATTTGGAGCAACGCACCACTAGGAGATTTTGTGTTTGTGTAAACATCATAGAATGTGCTTACACAAGTCCACGACAGCTCAGATGCTACTAGGCCATATGATCTTACAGGGCCACCTTTGTTTTTGTTTTTGTTTTTTTGTTTTTGGTACTGGGGATTCAACCCAGGGGCATTCTACCTCCGAGCTACACCCCCAGTCCTATTTTTTTATTCTTTATTTTTGAAACAGGGTCTCACTAAGTTGCAGAGGGCCTCACTAAATAGCTGAGGCTGGCCGCAAACCTGCGATCCTCCTGTCTCAGCCTCCCAAGTACTGGGATTACAGGCGTGCCAGGCTACAGGGCCACCTTTGTACGTGCGCCTGCTGTTGGCCAAAATGTTATGTGGTGCCTTTTACAGAAAGAGGAAACTGAGGCCTAGGCGGGTTCAAGTACCTGGACTCGGGGCTTCTAGCTTAAATAAATGACAAGAGAACTGGGGCTGTAGCCTGCAATGGGAAACTTCCAGTACAGGGAAGCTTGGGAGTCCTGCGTGCAGCATTGAAGTCCCAGCTCTGGGCTAGGGAGTAGCTCAGTGGTAGAGCGCTTGCCTAGCATGCGTGAGGCCCTGGGTTTGGTGCCCAGCACCAGAGACAAATAAATCCCAGCTCCACCACTCAGGGGCACCACGCCCTTCATCTCTATAGCTCACTTTCCTCTTGAGGTGTTGTTGAGAAGATTAAATTAGATCCCATGGGTAAAGTCATTCGAAGGCTAGTACCTGGCATACCTTAAGTGCTTCATAAACCTCATGCTAGCCAGGCATGGTGGCACACGCTTGTAATCCCAGTACTTTGGGAGGCAGAGACCGGAGGATCCAGGTTTGCAGCCAGCCTCAGCACTCTATCTCTCTCTCTCTCTCCCTGTCTCTCTCTCTCTCTCTACTTAGTGAGGCCCTCCGCAACTTCGTGAGACCTGGTTTCAAAATAAAGTATAAAAAAATAGGGCCGGGGGTGTGGCGCGGAGGTAGAACGCCCCTGGGTTCAATCCCCAGTACTGCAAATAAATAAATAAATAAATAAATAAATAAATAAATAAATAAAATAAATAAAAAGTCAAAAATAGGGCTGGGGGTGCAGCTCGGAGGTAGAATGCCCCTGGGTTCCATCCCCAGTACTGCAAAAAAAAATTTTTTTTCTTACAAATAAAGCTGTACAAAACTGTAAGAGCCTGTCCTGTGGGACTATGCAGTAGTGAGCTCTTCATCACTCTAAGGAGTCAAGCCTCTGCAGGATAATGAAATGTCACAGAAATTATATAAAGAATTCCCGATCTAGCCGGGCGTGGTGGCGCACGCTTGTAATCCCAGTACTTTGGGAGGCAGAGACCGGAGGATCCGGGTTCGCGGCCAGCCTCAGCTCGCTTGCTCTCTCCCTGTCTCTCTCTCTCTCCTTAGTGAGGCCCTCTGCAACTTCGTGAGACCTGGTTTCAAAATAAAGTATAAAAAAAATAGGGCCGGGGGTGTAGCGCGGAGGTAGAACGCCCCTGGGTTCAATCTCCGGTACCACAAAAATAAAAAAAAAATAAATAAATAAACCTCATGCTGCTCCTCACTGGTGTAGGCACATCTCTGTGTTTTCACCCCACGGAGATTCAGGGTCACAGTTGGAACCCCGCGCCCCTAGCTCAGAGGAGCTCCTTCACGCTGCCTGGTGTCTCCCCCCAGGTACACTTCCTCGGTCAAGTATGACTCCCAGCGTCACTTCATCGATGATGTGCAGCTGCCCCTGGGCCTGGCAGTGGCCTCCTGCAGCCAGACGGTCACCTGCATCCCCAATTGCACGTGGCGCAATTACAAGGCCGAGGTGCGCTTCGAGCCCCGCCACAAGCCCACACGCTTCCTCAGCACCACCATCGTCTACCCCAAGTACCCCAAGACCGTCTACACCACCACCCTGGATTACAACTGTCACAAGAAGCTAAGGAGGTTCCTGTCCAGCGTGGAGCTGGAGGCCACGGAGTTCCTGCCCAGCGACTGCCTCTTGGATGAGTGTTGACGAGCACCGGCTCGCCCACAGCCCTCAGCCCCAGACCACCATGGGCAAGTCGGGCCACTTGGCCCTTGCAAAGTGTCATCCTAGCCCCGGAGGCACCTAACCTGGAGATACCTCTATGCCTAGCGTGGGGAAGAAAAAGAAGAAAAAAAAATCACTGCATCTTAAAATGATTGAGATACTTGTTTTGGTTTTTTAATTTTCAGTGTCTTTAAAGGGAGTATATTTCCTGGTTTGCTGCTGCAGAATTTTCCCAAAGTCTCAATTTGATGAGGAAATGAAGAGACCAGAGCAAGAGGACACTGGTGACATTTTGAACTGGGCAGGGTGGGGGGAGGGAGGAGAGTTCTTCCTCTGTCGATCAGTGTGTCTGAAGGAGGGTATGGAAATGTCCCTGGGACAGAAAAACTGAGTTTTAGCCGGGCATGGTGGCGCACGCTTGTAATCCCAGTACTTGGGAGGCAGAGACCGGAGGATCCGGGTTCGCGGCCAGCCTCAGCTACTTAGTGAGGCCCTCCGCAACTTCGTGAGACCCGGTTTCAAAATAAAGGATAAAAAATAGGGCCGGGGGTGTAGCTCGGAGGTAGAACGCCCCTGGGTTCAATCCCCAGTACCGCAAAAAAAAAAAAAAAAAAAGAAAAACTGAGTTTTAAGACATCGCAGCCACATGTATGTTCACTGCTATAAAAGCTAATTTGGCAAGTTGGTAAATTGTGACATCCATATGTGTTCAATCTTTGGAGAGTTGAGTTCCAGTCCATTTTCTTTTTTTTTGTTTGGTTGATTCCATTTCCAGTTGTATTTCCTGTTTTCCAAAACTTTTGGAGTTCTCTAGATCTTTTTCATGATATGGAAAAACCCCAAATCACAGTATGAAATGCCTTAAAATGGGGGTGGGGAGGATCACTGTTTCCTCGCCTGTTTGAAAAGGTCCAGTGGACAGGTGGCCCCGTTCAGGCACAGTGGCTTCTGTCGGGCTTCCCGCAGGTTGGTGCCAGGCATAGGCTCTGGCAAAGCGCTGGCACACTTGGCATCTGGTTAACATCTCCACGGGCTCGTGTACCTCTCCTGATGGGAATTTGGGGGATTCAAAATACTTTCCCGTTTTTTCATAAGACAAAATGTAGTAGAGGGCTCTTTTGAGAGAAACAGCATTTTTAAAAGAATGCTTTGGAAAACACTTTTTTGGGTTCCCAGTTGGGAGGCTTCTACCCAGGAAGACCACGCATAAGACCACGCGTAAGACCACGTGTAAGACCACACGTAAGGCCACGCATAAGGTCGTACAGCCTCCAGAAGGAGTTGATGTAGATGTTTGCAGTGATGTGGTTGATCACTAGTAAGTGTCTGGATGGACTCAAGCTTAGGACTTCGGTAGTGTCAAAATGGCAGAGGATTGGGTATAACCCAAAAAGCAAGGAATCTTGCTTAACATCCCCCTAGGTTAAGCTAAGGTGAATTTAGTATAAGAGATGCTGTCACGGTTCAAACTCCGCAACCCTGCCACTGTAGTGCTGGAAGGCGGTCGTTTCCCTACTGCTGTGTACATGGAAGTGACCGTCGTGGAGTTGGGTTGCACTGAGGCTGTGCCTGAGGCCACCTGAGAGTGTAGCGCCGCAGCTGCAGCAGAGGGACAGCACTGGAGGATGGGCGCGGCACCAGGACACGCTGCTCACCCTTTCACCATCACGCTGCCACCTGGCCCCGGCCTTGTTCCTAGAACCTCTTGCCAATCCCTGTGGTACTAAAGACAGTGGCAGATGGATTTTCCCCCCCCAATATTGGAAAGATGTATTTCCTTTGAATACATCCATATGCTGGCAAGTGCTCCCGGGTTACAGAGCACCATAAGCTCCGCCTCCTGCTGTACCTTCCAGGTTTCTGTGGATGGCTTCCATCTGTCCTGAAAGTACAATTGAGAGCTCTCTTGTCCCCTGGAGCCACAGCAGGGACTTTTGTTACCATGAAAACAGGTGCGAAGATGGTAATTGCTTTCATTTAAAGGCACCAGGCCGGGGCTGCTAGAGCTGTCTTATCTGGTGTCTTCTGCTCCAACAAATGGGACACATCCCCTTGCACGCAGCTGCACGCAGCTTCATGGTCTCAAGTTTGCCAGGGCACAGCTCAGCAGGGACCTAACGAGGGCATTCTGGGACCCCCTTGTCTCATCCATTGTGTGCAAAGCAACAGACGCCGCCTGTCCTTGGAAGAGCAGATCACACAGCGTTTATGGGTGACCGTGAACTTCTGTTTTCATAATCTTGGCGTTGACATGGTCATGTAATTTTTGAATGCCGTTGGAGAATTGTCAAGGCTGTGCCGCAGCGGAGGCACTCGGGTGCGCTCGGAACAACATGGTGGGCACCGCGGCAGGAAAGGAAGAAGCAGTACATGGTCTCTGAACACAGCAAGATGGTTGTCCTGGGGGATCGTGTTCAGTTCAGGCAAATTGTTCTAGGTGTGGGAGGAACCTGAGCTTTATCAATAAAGTAAGTAGAAGTAAGGATGGCGGATGTGGAACACCCGGAAAGCAGGTTTTATTGTGTTGAGTTATTCACTAGGGAACCAGCTGTAGTTTTTCCTAATCCTCTCTTTTTCTCCAAACCTGCTTTGTTGAAAGTTGCAGAAGCGGAAGAGGCCTGTGAAGACGGAAGGGAACACTCCTGCGTGGATCGAGTGTCTTCGGGCCATAGTTTATTCATGTTAGTTTGCAGGGTGGACGGGGCAATTTTTTTTAAAACTCACTGATTAAAAACAAACATTCCTATGTGTGCCTGAGAGGTGCAGTTTATTTGTTAATTCAAAAGCTTTTAGCTCAGTCTTAAATTAGGGCTTTTGTGTAATAAGGATGATTTGTATTTTCAGAGAAAAGTTGTTTTCCTTTCAGAGTACAGACTTTAAAAAGACATAATGAGGAGTGTCTTTCCACTTGATATTTTTCCTGTTTTTCACCTTAGGAAATCCAGAAGAGTATTGTACAAAACTATGTTTAAGTTTGTCTGACCTCTGACCCCAAACCATTTTGCTTTGTGACTTCTCCATTTAACAATAAATTATCTACAAAAATTAAACTGAGAGATGCTTCTCTTTTTTTTTTTTTCCGTGCAGTACTTGGGATTGAACCCAGGGGCATTTTGCCTCTGAGCTACACCCCCAGCCCTATTGTTTATTCTTTATTTGAAACAGGGTCTCACTAAGTTGCGGAGGGCCTCACTAAGTAACTGAGGCTGGCCATAAACCTGCAATCCTCCTGTCTCAGCCTCCCAAGTACTGGGAGGCGTGTGCCACCATGCCCAGCTCAATGCCTCTCTTTTTTAAAAGCAAAACAATAATATTTGGTTCAGGAAAATAGCTCCTCATCTTGAGAAATTTTAAGACACGATTATATTTAACAGTGTAATCCTAGTACTTGGGAGGCGGACAAAAGAGGATCACAGATTTGAGGCCAGCCTCAGCAACTTAGTGAGGCCCTTAGCAACTTAGTGAGGCCCCGTTTCAGTGTAAAAAAATAGAATAAAAAGGGCTAGGGGCTGAGGCTTAGAGGTAGAGTACCCCTGGGTTCAATCCCCAGTACCACCAAAGGAAAAAACAACAACAAAATAGTGCATGTCTGCAGATACCAGCAGATTTTCCAGAGGTGCCTGGACACATAGTTTTAAGGGGATCTGTTTTCAGACTTTATGTATACTCTTTCCTAAAAGTCCTTTTTATTTATTTATTTATTTACTTATTTATTTATTTATTTATTTTTTGCGGTACCAGGGATTGAACTCAGGGGCGTTCTACCTCTGAGCTACACCCCTGGCCCTAATTTTTATACTTTATTTTGAAACCAGGTCTCACGAAGTTGCGGAGGGCCTCACTAAGTAGCTGAGGCTGGCCGCGAACCCGGATCCTCCGGTCTCAGCCTCCCAAGTACTGGGGTTACAAGCATGTGTCACCATACCTGGCTTATTTTTTATTTTTATTTTCATTTTTGCAGTGCCAGGAATGGAACCCAGGACACATGCTAGGCAAGCGTTCCACCACTCAGCCCAGCCCAACTCTAAAATTGATCTGCTTGGAAATGCAGCAGTGACCGGAGATGTCAGGTCCCTTCTCATTTTCCACCTCCCTTCCCAAATTGCCCTTCTCCCACTTTACAGAAGACATGCATGCCTTAACTGCGTGTGTGGTGCACCCCTTAATCCCAGGACCTGGGAGGCTGAAACAGGAGGATCGTGGGTTCCAACTTAGTGAGACCCTGTTTCAAAAAAAAAAAAATGAAAAGGGCTGGGGGTGTGTAGTTGAGAGGTAGAATGCCCCTGGGTTAGCCAGGCGTGGTGGCGCACGCTTGTAATCCCAGTACTTTGGGAGGCTGAGACCGGAGGATCCGGGTTCGCAGCCAGCCTCAGCTACTTAGTGAGGCCCTCCGCAACTTACTGAGACCTGGTTTCAAAATAAAGGATAAAAAATAGGGCTGGGGTGTAGTCGGAGGTCAAATGCCCCTGGGTTCAACCCCCGGTACCACAAAAAAAAATGCCCCTGGGTTCGATCCCCGGTATCCCCCCCCCCCCCCCCCACACACAAAGAAATGCATGCCTCAGTCTAACCCACCATTAATTGTACTGTGGTACGTGGCTCTGGCCTGGGAAAATCTGCAGGCCCTAGGGATATAAGGACAGGTAGAACCCATGGGAGGAGCCCACTGGAGAGCTTCGTTCTGTGGGCATCCTACACACGACTCTGTTAAGGATGGAGTAGGGTCGGAGGAGCACAGCTGGCTTGAGTTGGGATGGTCTCCTTCTGGGAATCTCAGGAGGGAGGCAGGGGAATGGAAGGAGGGGATTTTCATTCTATTCCTGCAGCTCTTCCATCTCAGCTTACCCCGTGGGAAAGCCCTGCTGGAGAGGGAAAGTAACAGCTTTCCCTCACCTGCTGCTGGGTGCATGGCCGAGACCCCTATAACAAAAGACAGTTTAAACCAGGCGTGGTAATCCAGTACTTGGGAGGTGGAGACAGGAGGATCCAGGTTCGTGGCCAGCCTCAGCTACTTAGTGAGGCCCTCCGCAACTTCGTGAGACCCGGTTTCAAAATAAAGGATAAAAAATAGGGCTGGGGGTGTAGCCCGGAGGTAGAACGTCCCTGGGTTCAATCCCCAGTACCGCAAAAAAAAAAAAAAAAGACTGCTTAACACCCAGAGAAACAGGGTGAGCTGTGTATTTTTATGGACAGTGTGCAGAAGTGTGATTGGAGGACAAAAGGGTCTGGTCTGCTGGTGATAAAGTGGAGGGGGTGTGCTTTGCAAGGCCGGTTTGTGCAGTTTCTTCTTGGCATCCTCATGACTTTCCTTCCCTTGGGGGCTTAGGGCTGGGCACCTGTTAGGAGGGTGGGTCTTCAGGGCAGAGGGAGGGAGAAGGTCAGAGAGTGACCTTCCTAGATTTTATGGCCTTGCCTCTAGTTTCCTGGGCTGCTTCAGGGAAGGAAGTGGGGAGAGATCAAAAAGACACTTTTTGCTTCCGCTGATTTCTCCATTTCCTGCAGCTTAAAATATGCAACGTGCCAAAGGTCCATATATATATATATATATATATTTTTTTTTTTTTTTTTTTTGCAGTACTGGGGATTGAACCCAGGGGCGTTCTACCTCCGAGCTACACTCCCAGCCCTATTTTTTATACTTTATTTTGAAACTGGGTCTCACGAAGTTGCGGAGGGCCTCACTAAGTAGCTGAGGCTGGCTGCGAACCCGGATCCTCTGGTCTCAGCCTCCCAAGTACTGGGATTACAAGCGTGCACCA
>PVJS01039824.1:6098-18825 GCA_004027185.1 Glis glis | reverse complement strand
TTTGCGGTAACGGGGATTGAACCCAGGGGCATTTTACCTCCAAGCTACACTCCCGGCCCTATTTTTTATACTTTATTTTGAAACCAGGTCTCACAAAGTTGCAGAGGGCCTCACTAAGTAGCTGAGGCTGACCGGGAACCTAGATTCTCTGGTCTCCGCCTCCCAAGTACTGGGATCACAAGCGTGCGCCACCACACCCAGCCATATTTTATTTTTTGAAGCAGGGTCTCGCTACGCTAGATTGCTGAGGGCCTCCCTAAATTGTAGAGGCTGGCCTGGAACCTGTGAACCTCCTGTCTCAGCCGCCCAAGTCCTGGTATTACAGGTGTGCACCACTACACCCGGTTTATTTTCCTTTCTTTAGGAGCAGGGTGTACTGGCACACACCTGTAACCCCAATATTCAGGAGGCTGATACAGGGGGATCACAGGTTCCAGGTCAGCCTCAGCAACTTAGGCCCTCAGTAACCTAGCCAGACCCTGTTTCAAAATAAAAAATTAAGTCAGGCATGGTGGCGCACGCCTGTAATCCTAGTACTTGGGAGGCTGATACAGGAGGATTGCAGGTTCGAGGACAGCCTCAGCAAGTAGTGAGACTCTCATCAACCTAGTGAGACTGCTTCAAAATAAAAATAGCAGGGCATGGTGGTGCATGCTTGTAATCCCAGTATTTGGGAGACTGAGACAGGAGGATCACAGGTTCACAGCCAGCCTCAGCTACTTAGTGAGGCCCTCTGCAACTTAGTGAGACCCTGTTTCAAAATAAAGAATAAAATATAGGGCTGGGGGTGTTGCTCAGAGATAGAATGCCCCTGGGTTCAATCCCCAGTACTGCAAATAAATAAATAAGTAAATAAATAAATAAATAAATAGGGCTGGGAGTGTAGCTCAGAGGTAAAATGCTACTGGGTTCAGTCCCCAGTGCCACAAAAATTAATTAATAATAAAAAATGAAATAGGGCAGGGGTGTAGGCTCAGAGGTAGAATGCCCGAGTTTAATCCCCAGTACCAAAATAAAAGGAAGCCAGGCCCTCGCTTCTGCTAGACAGGTGCCTCACCACTGAGCCACCCCCAGCCCCTTTATTGCAGAAGAAAGACTCGGCTGAAACGGCAATGTGCAGGGCGGAGATGCAGGAAGGGGCACAGTGACTGTGAATTCAGGTTGTCTGATTCCAAGACCCACCACAGTTTCCATTTCCAGACCTGAGGGCTTCCCGCCCACCCCAGGCCCCTGCTTCTGGCTGGCTTGGAGCGCCAGCCTTCTGGAAGGGTTCAGGATGGACGTGGGGTACCAGCATGACCAGCACGGGCCTTCCCAGCCTCTCCCACTCAGGGGGCCCAGCCCAGCAGGCCGCGTGCTGACCGGGGAGACAGTCTCTAGGGGACGGGCCCTCACACCCACCTGTCTCCGGAGCAGACGCGGCCATGACCACCATCCCCAGCAGCAGCAGCCTTGGCGGCAGTTGCGGAAGACAAGCTCCCATCTGGTCTCTGCTGCGTCCAGCAGCGGGGCACACCTGCCGAATCCTCATTTGGGGGCTTTGGGGAGATGGGGTATGGGGGCCGCCCCAGCTGGCAGGGAGGCTGGCAGGACACAGGAGCAGGGGAGCAGGCCCGCCAGCTCCTCCGGCCGCTTTCCTATCTCTCTCTGCTCCCTGCCCCAGACCCTCCTCTTTTGGGGCAGGTTGTGTCAGGAGTCGCCATGGAGATGTGGGGCCAGGGCTGGAGCCTGGGGAGGGAAGGCAGGATGTCTGCTCACCCCCTGCCAGACAGGAACCAGGACACTCAGATCCGGCTTAGTCACTGGGCTGCTGGGAGGGAAGCCCACAGCTTAGCAAGCTGCTGCCTTGATCGATAAGTTGGCACCTTGGGGACTGAGCTCCAGGGAGGTCTAAGACACCCCGGGAGCCTCCCTGAGGGTCTAGAAAAGCAGCAAGCAGTGAAGAAGCCCTGGACCAGGAGTCTGCTCCATCGCTACCCGTGTTCCTGCCCCAGGGCCTTTGCACTCGCAGTTCCCTCTGCCTGGAGTACTCTTCTCCCATAGCTCTCCATGGCTGCTGCTTCTGGTCAGCAGGTCTCAGCTCACATGTCACCTCCTCAGGCCACTCTTCCTTCCCTGACCACCTCTCTGTCTCAATTAGAGCTTTCCCTCCCGGCACTCAGTCACCTCTCCCTGAACTTATCATCTCAGCACTCCCTGGAATTATTGTGGTGCTGGGGATTGAACCTAGACACATTCTACCTCGGAGCTACACTCCAGCCCTTTTTTTATTTTTTAATTTTGAAATCGGGTCCCACTGAGTTGATGAGGGTCTCACTAAGTTGCTGAGGCTGGCCTTGAACCTGTGATCCAACTGTCTCAGCCTCCCAAGTACTGGGATCACAGGCGTGTGCCACCATGCCGGACCCCAGCCCTTTTTATTTTGAGATAGGGTCTTGCTAAGTTGCCAAGGCTCACCTCAAACTTGGATGCTCCCGTCTCAGCCGGGATTACAGGCATGTGCCACCACACCTGGCTCCCTCTGGAATTATTTTTGCTTACTTATTTCTTGCTGTATATATTGCCTATTGTCCTCCCCTTAAAATTATGTCCCATGAGTGTCTTGTTGGCTTTGAACCACTGTGTCACAGCACAGTGTCCACCATAGAGCAGGCATCAAGGAGACACGAGAGTATAAATGTGTGGCATTCAGCGAACATGATGTCCCTTTTTCCAGGTTTTATTCCCCAAGTGTAAAATAGTTTGGACTAAGCCGGGCGTGGTGGTGCACACCTGTAATCCCAGTACTTGGGAGGCTGAGACTGGAGGATCTCAGGTTCAAAGCCATCCTCAGCTACTTAGTGAGGCCCTCCACAACTTAGTGGGGCCCTGTTTCAAAATAAAGAATAAAAAATAGGGCTGGGGGTGTAGCTTGGAGATAGAATGTCCCTGGGTTCAATCCCCAGTACCGCAAAAAAAAAAAAAAAAAAAAAGAGTTTGGACTAACTCAAAACTTGTTATAATTTTTTTTGCCAGGCGTGGTGGTGCACACCTATAATCCCAGTACTTGGGAGGCTGAGACAGGCAGATCACAGGTTCAAAGCCAGTCTCAGCAATTTAGCAGGGCTCTTGGCAACTTTGTGAGACCCTATTTTCAAATAAAAAATAAAATAGGGTCAGGGGTGTAGCTCAGAGGTAGAATGCCCCTGGGTTCCAACCCTAGCACCACAAAAAAAAAAAGAATTTTTCAGCTAGGTGTGGTACACACTTAATTCCAGTACTTGGGAGGCTAAGAAAGGAGGATCGCAGGTTTGAGGACAGCTTCAGCAATATAGGGAGACTCTCAGCAACCTAGCAAGACCGTTTCAAAACAAATAATAGAGCCGGGCGAGGTGGCGCATGCCTGTAATCCCAGTACTTGGGAGGCTGAGTCAGGAGGATTGCAGGTTCAAGGACAGCCTCAGCAAGTAGTGAGACTCTCATCAACCTAGCAAGACCCTGTTTCAAAATAAAAATAAAAGCCAGGCATGGTGGCGCATGCTTGTAATCCCAGTACTTGGGAGGCTGAGACAGGAGGATCAAAGGTTCACGGCCAGCCTCAGCTACTTAGTGAGTCCCTCCTCAATTTAGTGAGACCCTGTTTCAAAATAAAGAATAAAAAAAATAGGGCTGGGGGTGTAGGTCGGAGGTAGAATGCCCCTAGGTTCAATCCCTAGTTCCGCAAAAAAATAAATAAAAATTAAAAATAAACAAAAATAAAGACCTGAGCTAAGTGAAGGAGCAAGCCATGCAGTTGTTTGGAGGAAGAATATTCTAGGCAGAGGGACTCTCAAGTGCAAAGGCCCGAGGCAGGAACGTGTTGCACAGTGACACGTGTGGAGTGGTGGAGAGAGCGATGGAGAGATAGATGACTCATATCATATCATATCATATCTTACAATTCCATTGTAAGAATTTTGGCCTTTTCTCCAAAGGACATGAGAACACCGGGCAGGCCAGATGCTTCAGGGACAGATACGAGAATATCTGAGTCAGTCTAGAAGCGGTGGCCAGGCCAGGGCAGCGAGAAGTGGTCAGACTCAGGACGCGTTTTGAAGGCTGAGCCGTAAGTCTTGCTGGTGGATTGGTACCGGGGTATGAAGGAAAGGGAGGCCCCGGGGCAGCACCCAGGGTTCTCACCTAGGCGGCTGGTTGTTTTCGTGATGCTGGGAGGGAACCCAGGGCCTCGCGCAGGCTGGGCAAGTGCTCTGCCACTAAGCTGCACCCCCACTCCATGTGAGATTTTATTTTTGAGACAGGGACTGGCTAAGGTGCCAGGCTGGCCTTGCCGGGATGGCAGGCGTGTGCCGGAAGGACAGATGCAGACCTGGAATGGGGATGACCGGGCAGCAGGGCTGGGACAGGATGAGGAGCTCATTTGGGGACACATTGGGATGGAGGTGCCTACTAGACCTTCCAGCAAAGAGAGAGGACAAGTGGGAGTTAGATCTTGAGTCTGGGGTTCGGGGGTGTATACTGGGGATGTGATTTGGGGGTGCTGTGCACACGATGGTGTGTAAAGCCATGAGATAGAGATTGCCATAGGAATGAACCTGAGAGGAGGGGCTTGTTCCTCTCTAATTGTCTAATTGTGTGTGTGTGTGTGTGTGTGTGTGTGTGTGTGTGTGTGTGTTGTGGGGGCGGGTACTGGGGATTGAACCCAGAGGCATTCTACCTCCAAGCTACACCCCTAGCCCATTTTTTGTTTGTTTTGAAACAGGGTCTCCCTACGTTGCTGAGTCTTGCTAAGTTGCTGAGGCTGGCTGTGAACCTTTGATCCTCCTGTCTCAGCCTCCCGAGTATGGGGATTACAGGCTACAGGCGCTTGGCTCCCTCTCTTTAACCCTTCCCCAGTGTAGGTGGACTGGCACCCAGGAGTCTGGAGAAAAAATTTCCCCTAGGGGGCAGTCGAAGAATGAGGAATGAAAATGAACACCTAGTCAGGTGTTGCGCGCATGCTTGTAAATCCCAGTACTTGGGAGGCTGAGACAGGAGGATCACAGGTTTGAAACCTCAGCCACTTAGTGAGGCCCTGTTTCCAAATAAGGAATAAAATCGGGTTGGGGGTATAACTTGGAGGTAGAATGCCTCTGGGTTCAATCCCCAGCACCACACACACACGCACACACACACACACACACACAGAAGACCTGGTGTGCATCCCAGAAACAGCAGCAGGGAGGCTGCAGGACACACAGGGTGTGGCACTTGGGTAGCACTTTGGGACCTAGGCCTCTGTCCCCTCACTCTATGTTCAGGTCACTGTAGAGAAAGGCAGCTGTCCGCTCACCTGATATGTACTTATTATTCTGTAAAATAGGACACCAAGAGCCGTTGCTCACTAAGAGGAAATTAGTGAGGTTCTGTTTCAAAGTAAAAAAATTAAGCTGGGTATTGTGGTGCATACCTGTAATCCCAGTGCTTGGGAGGCTGAGTCAGGAGGATCACAGGTTCAAGACCCTGTTTCAAAATAAAAATTAAGCGAGGTGTGGTGGCACACACTTGTAATCCTAGTACCTGGGAGGCTGAGACCGGAGGATCCGGGTTCGCGGTCAGCCTCAGCAAGTAGTGAGACTTACATCAATCTAGCAAGATCCTGTTTCCAAATAAGGAATAAAATCAGTCTGGGGGTGTAGCTCGAAGGTAGAATGCCTCTGGGTTCAATCCTCAGTACCACACACAGGAAGAAAAATACCCAGTACCACAATAATAAATAAAAATAGGGCTGGGGGTATAGTTCAGAGGTAGAATGAGCCTGGGTCCAATCCCCAACACATAAGAAGACAGAAAGAAAGAAAGAGAGGAAGGAAAGAAGAAAGGAAAGAAGGGAAGGAGGGAGGGAGGCTGGGGGTGTAGCTCGATTTGTTTAGCATGTGCGAGGCCCTGGGTTCAATCCTAGCACAAAAGTAGGAAGAAAAGAAGGAGATCAAGCAAGCTAGGTGCTCTACCACTGAGCTCCACCCCCAGCCCTTATATTTTTTAAAAAATTATTCTTGTGGTACTGGAGACTGAACCCAGGGGTGCTCTACCTCTGAGTTATACTCCCAGCCCTATTTGGTTTCTTTGGGGGGATACCAGGGATTGAACCCCCAGCCCTTTTTATTTTTTATTTTGAAACAGAATCTTGCTAAGTTGCTGAGGGTCTCACTAAGTAGCTGAGACTAACCTCAAACCTGTGATCCTCCTGTCTCAGTCTCCCAAATACTGTGCCCATTTTTGTTTTTGCGGTACTGGGGATTGAACCCAGAGACATTCCACCTCTGAGCTACACCCCCAGCCCTATTTTTTATTCTTTATTTTGAAACAGGGTCTCACTAGGTTGCGGAGGGCTTCCCCAAGTAGCTGAGGCTGGCCACGAACCTGTGATCCTCCTGTCTCGGCCTCCCAAGTACTGGGATTACAAGTGTGTGACACTATGCCTGCTCTGTGTTTTTGTTTTATTTTTTTAAGACAAGGTCTCACTCAATTGCCCGGGCTGGCCTTGAACTTGTGATCCTCCTGCCTCAGCCTCCTGAGCAGCTGGGATTATAGGCATGTGCCACTGCGCCTAGCTAAAAACAGGGATTTCTTTCTTTTTTTGTGTGTGTGGCACTGGGAATCGAACCTAGGGACATTCTACTTCTGAGCTACACCCCCAGCCCTATTTTATTTTTATTTGGAAATAGGGTCTCCCTAGGTTGATGAGAGTCTCATTACTTGCGGAGACTGACTTATGACTGAAGCCGTAGTCCCCAGTCCATAAATGGTGCTGGGTGCCAGCCTCCCAAGTACTGGGATTACAAGCGTGAGCCACCACGCCTGGTTTGTGAAGACAGGGATTTCAATGACTCATGGACGTGGTGTTTCGTTCCTGGGACTTATCAGGCATAGTGTCACTTCAGCCTTAGTGGACAAAAAAAGTGTGATACAGAAAACTAGTTGAGTAGAGAAAAGGGCACTAGTGATGGACGTTCCTTGCAGTGCAGGTGGCAGAGGGCCTGTTAGTAGCCCCCAAAGGAGAATGAAGTTACCCATCGTAGCATGAGCTAACCTTGGTCCTGACCAAACGAGGGGTAGCCCAAAGTGCTACTCACCTAGAATGGATGGCATATGACAGAAAGAGTAAAGCCAGTCCCCGGGGCACATCTAGTGCATGTGGAGACACCACGGCTCAGCCATTGCTGGACTTGCCTCATGAGTGGAGAGGGCCGGGACCACCCTTACCACCGCCGAGACAGCAGCTTCCTCCTGGCCCAAGCTGGCCTGGGCACAGTGGACATACATGTTCATGGAGTGCCCATGTATGCCACCAGGGTCAGGGACAAAGTGTCAGTCCTAGCTGGGTACTGTGACACATGCCTGCCATTCCAGTACTTAGGAGGCTGAGACAGGAAGATCACAGGCTCGAAGCCAGCCTCAGCAACTTAGCAAGATCCTGTTTCAAAATAAAAAATAAAAGTAAGGCTGGGGGTGTAGCTCAGAGGTTGAACATCCCTGGGGGTTCAGTCCCCAGGGGTGATTGAGCATAGTGTCCCTGAGAAGATCATGTTCAGTTGACAAAAATACTAGTTAGAAGTTTTCCCAAAAGAAATGGACATTTGGGCGCAGACTCATCAATTAACTGATCGAGGAAGAGAGGTATTCCTAAAACAGCACATGCCTAAAAAACTGTCAAAAAATCTTTCAAATCTGCCAAGCTTTTCTATCATCGCTTAAAATCTGGCAAACAACCCAAAAAGCTAGCCCAGGATAAATCTGATGGAGTACACTGAAGGCATGATTTAGTCACAGAGAAAACAAACACCTGTGGAAGATACTCTCCACGGTTCAGGCTGTATTATTGATATAATACCAGACATAAAGACATTCTGATTCATGCCGGGCGTGGAGGCGCACGCTTGTAATCCCAGTACTTTGGGAGGCAGAGACCAGAGGATCCAGGTTCGCGGCCAGTCTCAGCTACTTAGTGAGGCCCTCCGCAACTTCGTGAGACACAGTTTCAAAATAAAGGATAAAAAATAAGGCCGGGGGTGTAGCTCGGAGGTAGAATGCCCCTGGGTTCCTTCCCTGGTACCGCAAAAAAAAAAAAAAAGAATAAATTGTCTAAATTACATAAATTATCTGACATCCTAGAATTATTCTCACAGCCCAAATATAGATATATAATCAAGTTTAAAGACATTAAGTAGCCAGGTGTGGTGGCACACACTTGTAATGCTAGTACCTGGGAGGCTGAGACAGGAGGATCCAGGTTTGCGGCCAGCCTCAGCTACTTAGTGAGGCCCTCAGCAACTTAGTGAGACCCTGCTTCAAATTAAGAGTAAAAAATAGGGCTGGGGGTGTAGCTCAGAGGTAGAATGCCCCTGGGTTCAATTCCCAGTACCGTAAAAAAAAAAAGACATTAAGTTTAAAGATTGTGGGGGAATGAGAATACAAAAACAAGAGTCTTTTGTTATCTCTTTCATAATGAAAAACAATTACAATGACAGCCCTCTGTGGCTTTTCTAAAACTATTCCATCTCTCACACTACGTGTCCATTTTTCCAGTAAACACACTGACCATAACCCAATAGGTTGACCTTACAACCTGGTTACCACATCTGGGTCAAACCGCAATCATAATTTTGTACTTCTAGTCATAGAATAATTTCTGCCAGGTGTGGTGGCGCACGTTTGTAATCCCAGGACTTGGGAGGCTGAGACAGGAGGATCGCAGGTTCGCGGCCAGCCTCAGCTACTTAGTGAGGCCCTCCACAACTTAGTGAGACCCTGTTTCAAAATAAAGAATTAAAAATAGGGCTGGGGGTGTGGCTTAGAGGTAGAATGTCTCTGGGTTCAATCCCTAGTATCAAAAAAATAATAATAATTTCTGTAAAACAGGAAACCACATAGTTTGCAGTCATTTATTATAGCACCCCTGGGAAATTAATACACATTGAAAGAGAGGTCCCTATAAAAATCAATCCTGATTCCAGGGCCACTTGATCCCACAGCAAGAGTGCATGCGGTTCCTCGCTCTCCCAATGATTGAGGGCCAGTCTCTAGCTGGAGGCTAAGAAGAGAGGATCATTTATACCAAGACGATGACTAATGAACCATGACAGTCGCCCACCTAGAGGTTAAAGCACTGTGGCCTTTTACTCCACCCCGAAGGAATGTGTGCCCTGGTGTATTAATAGGAAGGTTTATCTAAGTGGACAAAATACTATTTTATTAAATTGAATAATTCTATAATAAATATTAAGTAATTTCTAAAAGCCAGTTCTGCTTGGTTTCTACCTATAAAGCCACTGGAGTGAACACAACCTGGTTCACTGCAGGTCTTGGTCCCTTCCGCCACCACCCTTATCCACGAATAACTCCCGCCTCTGGGTTCCATCCCCAGTTCTGAAAAAAAAAAAAAAAAGGGCTGTTTGGAAGGTGGCATGGTGGCAAACACCTGTGATCCCAATACTTGGGAAGCTGAAACAGGAGGATTCCAGGTTTGAAGACAGCCTCAGCAGTTTAGTGAGACTCTTAGCAACCTAGCTACACACCCATCCCTATTTCATTTTGAAACAAGGTTTCAGTAAGTTACTGAAGGCCTTGCTAAATTGCTGAGGCTGGCCATGAACCTGTAAACCTGTGATCCTCCCGTATTTGTGTGTGTGTGTGGTACTTGGGATTGAAACCAGGGGGCATTCTACCTCCAAGTTACACCCCCACCCCTATTTTTTATTCTTTTTTTTTTTTTACGGTACCGGGGATTACAAACGTGCACCACCACGCTCGGCTCAGCCTCAGCAATTTAGTGAGGCCCTCCGCAACTTAGTGAGAACCTTTTTCAAAATAAATATATAAAATAGGGCTGGAGTGTAGCTCAGAGGTAGAATGCCCCTGAGTTCAATCCCCAGTACTGCAAAACAAACAAACAAAACCCCCAAAACAAAACAAGTAATAAAGTACACAGGAGAACCAGGAATGGTGGCACACGCCTGTAATCTCAGTACTTGGGAGGCGGAGACCGGAAGATCACAGGTTTGAGGACAAGCCTCGACAACATAAGGAGACTCTCAGCAACCTAGTAAGACCCTGTTTCAAAAAAAAAAAATATTACACAGGAGGATGTGAATAGGTTATGTGCAAATATTCTGCCATTTTATTTTATGGTGCTGGGAATTGAACTCAGGGGCTTTCTACCTCCTAGCTACACCTCTAGCCTTTTGTATTTTGAAACAGGATCTCGCTAAATTGCTGAGGCAGGCCTTAAACCTACAATCCTCCTGGTTTAGCTTCCCAAATACTAGGATTACAGGCATGCACCATCATGTCTAGCACTTAAGTTTTGTTTTTTTTGGGGGGTTTTTTGGGGGTACTGGGGATTGAACCCAGGGGCATTCTACCTCTGAGCTACACCCCCAGTCCTTTTTATTCATTTATTTTTAATTTTTATATTTTTTTGTGGTACTGGGGATGGAACCCAGAGGCATTCTACCTTGGGGCTACACCCCAGTCCTATTTTTATTTTTTGTTTGGAAACAGGGTCTCACTAGGTTGATGAGAGTCTCACAACTTGCTGAGGATGTCCCTCAAACCTGCAATTCTCCTGTCTCAGCCTCCCGGGTACTGGGATTATAGGCGTGCGCCACCATACCTGGCTTACTTTTTTTATTTTGAAACAGGCTCTCTCTAAATTGCTGAGGCTGGCCTCAAACCTGAGATCCTTCTGTTTTAGTCACCCAAGCACTGGGATTACAGGCATGTACAACCACATCCGACAAATTCTTTTTTATTGACTGATATTGAGGAGGGTCCAGGACAAGACCTGTGCAATGGCACAGGACTATAATACCAGTATTTGGGAGGCTAAGACAGGAAGATCACAGGTTCAAGGTCAGCCTCAGCAATTTAGCAAGATCCTCAGCAAGTTTCCAACTTGTTGCAAAACAAAAAAATAAAATCAGAAGCCAGGCATGGTGGCACACACCTGTAATCCCAGTACTCGGAAGGCTGAGACAGGAGGATCACAGGTTCGAAGCCAGCCTCAGCAACTTAGTGAGGCTCTCCGCAACTCAGTGAGACCCTGTTTCCAAATAAAAAATCAAGCGCCGGGCGTGGTGGCGCACATTTGTAATCCCAGTACTTTGGGAGGCGGAGACTGGAGGATCTGGGTTCGCGGCCAGCCTCAGCTCTCTCTTGCTGTCTTTCTCCCTGTCTCTCTGTCTCTCTCTCTCTCTCTACCTAGTGAGGCCCTCCGCAACTTCGTGAGACCCGGTTTCAAAATAAAGTATAAAAAAATAGGGCCGGGGGTGTAGCGCAGAGGTAGAACGCCTCTGGGTTCAATCCCCGGTACCGCAAAAAAAAAAAAAATCAAATAGGGCTGGGGTGTAGCCTGGAGGTAGAAGGTTCCTGGGTTTACCCTGGGTACCCCCCAAAAAATAATACATTTTAAAAAATAGGGCTGGGATGTAGTAGCCCGGAGGTAAAATGCCTCTGGGTTTCACCCACAGTGCATAAATAAATAAATAAATAAATAAGTAATAAATAAATAAATAAATAAATGTATGTCTGTGGGTATAGCTCAAAGGTAGAATGCTTCTGGGTTCAATCTCCAGTACCACCAAAAATAAAATAAACTAAAATAGGGCTAGGAGTATAGCTCAGAGGTAGAATGCACCTGGGTTCAATCCCCAGTAACACACACACACACACACACACACACACACACACACACACACAACTGGGGATGTGACTTAGTGGTAGGAGCGTCCCTGGTTTCAATCCCTAGTATACCATCCTGTCCAAAAAAAAAAAAAAAAAGAGCAGGGCATGGTGGTGCATGCTTCTAATTCTGCACTTGAGAGGCTAAAACAGAAGGATTGCAGGTTCAAGGACAGCCTCAGCAGTGTAGCAAGACCCTCAGAAACTTAGGGAGACCCTATTTCAAAATAAAAAATAAAGCTGAGCATGGTGGCACAGGCCTGTAATCCTAGTACTATAATCCCATACACCTGTAATCTCAGCAAGTAGTGAGACTCTCATCAACCTAGTGAGACCTTGTTTGAAACAAAAAAAATAAAATAGAGATGGGTGTATAGTTCAGAGGTAGAATGACCCTGGGTTCAATTCCCAGACCAAACACAAACACACACACACACACACACACACACACACACACACTGAATAAATAAATAAATTAATTAATTAAAATAAAATATAAAAGGGCTGGGGGTGTAGTTTGGAGGTAGAATGCCCCTGGGTTCAATCCTCCAGTACTACAAAAATAAATAAATAAATAAATAGAGATAGGTGGCTAGCCCTAGCTATGTGGTCCAGGCCAGTTTTGAGCTCCTGGGCTCCAGGGATCTTCCTGTTTGGGATTACAGGGATAGCTGGGATTACAGGCATTTGCACCTGGCTTTCTTTGTAATTTTTAAAAATTTAGCTACTAGGGCCGGAGGATGAAGCTCAGTGATGGAATGCTTGTCAAGAATGCATGAAGCATGGGCGCAATGGATAACGCATCTGACTACAGATCAGAAGAATGCATGAGCCGGGCGTGGTGGCACATGCTTGTAATCCCAGTACTTGGGAGGCAGAGACCGGAGGATCCGGGTTCACTGCCACACTCAGCTACTTAGTGAGGCCTCCGCAACTTCGTGAGACCCAGTTTCAAAATAAAGTATAAAAATTAGGGCCGGGGGTGTAGCTCGGAGGTAAAACACCCCTGGGTTCAATCCCTGGTACCGCA
>PVJS01039823.1:0-18727 GCA_004027185.1 Glis glis | reverse complement strand
GGAGAGAGAGAGAGAGAGAGAGAGAGAGAGAGAGAGAGACAGGGAGAGAGCGAGAGAGCTGAGGCTGGCCGTGAACCCGGATCCTCCAGTCTCCGCCTCCCAAAGTACTGGGATTACAAGCGTGCGCCACCACACCCGGCTCTCAATCATGTTCATATCAACCTTTTAACACTTAAATACATTTGCATACAAAAGTTTACCCTTATTATACCCTTTCCAAAGGATTTTTCCCTTCTTGAGTTATCTCTGTGTGGGTAGTCTGGTTCCTACAGCGTAAGTTCCTGGTTTAGCAGATTTCTGAGGCTTACTGACATATTGACACATTTTCTTCTGGCTCTACATTCTGCTTAGTCTTCTATTCTCACATTTCTCTCTTTGGTTCTTATGGGGAGCCAAATATGATTTGAGGGAGAAAAGCTTGGGATGAAAGGGCTCAAATCCTCACGGTTTAAAAGAACTGGGAACTTTAAACACTCCACAGCAGCAGCAGAGACAATAATGGAAAAAAGCAAGCACTATGCAGGAGTGGAAGGGGCTGGGCAAGAGCATCTAACAGAGGCTTTGGTAGAAAAGAAAGAGATATAAGACTCTTGGCAAATGAGGCAGGAAAGTAGAGCATAATTATTCAGGCAAAAAGTAAGAGACATGAGTAACGCAAAGAAGTAGTGAAGAAAGCTTCTGAGGCAGGAAATGATCCCTTGGCTCTGCACGCTAAGCCACAATTTAGTTTAATTATAGATGGGTGTATGAGTGAAAATGCTGTCATAACTTAACAAATGAACAAATCCAGACAAGGGGACATATTCAATCATTAGATGTCTGGTATGAATATACAAAATAAGCCAATATATTGAGTCAAAGTGTATCTATGTGAGAAAAAAAGGCTTTAAATGTGTAGGTAGCTTTTTTGCCAAAACACAATAGAAAAATCTTCAAATAAAAAAGGGAAATCAGCCAGGCGTAGTGGCGCACACTTGTAACCCCAGTACTTGGGGGGATGAAACAGGAAGATCCAGGTTCGTGGCCAGCCTCAGCTACTTAGAGAGGCCCTCCACAACTTAGTGAGACCCTGTTTCAAAACAAAGAATAAAAAATAGGGCTGGGGGTGTAGCTCAGAGGTAGAATGCCCCTGGGTTCAATCCCTAGCACCCACACACACACAAAAAGAAGGAAATCAGTATAACTTACCTGTCATAAGGAGTATAACCATTTTGTTGCAGGAAGTCATCTTTGATAAGTTTTGCAACCTCCAGAGTGATTTTATCTGTTTCTGCTAAAGAAGCCTAGAAAAGGAAAATATATTTTCAGAAATTAATTTCCATGATGTGGGATCAGTGGTGACAGTCAATTTCCAAGCAGAAATGATATAATCAGTATATTTTCATTAATAAATTCAGTGTGTGTTGGGGGGTACTGGGGACTGACCCAGGGGCACTCTACCATTGAGCTATATTCCCAGCCCTTTTTATTTATTTTGAGGCAGGGTCTCACTGAGTTGCAGAGGCTAACCTTGAACTTTTGAACCTCCTGCCTTAGCCTTAAGAGTAGCTGGGATTATAAGCATGCACCACCACACCTGGCTAATAAATTCACTTTATAACTGCTTTTGGCTGGTTTTTTTTATTGTAAAAAGTACATTTTTTATTGTGGTAAGAGGTACATTCCATATAATTTACCATCGTAACTATTTTTAAGAGTTCAGCTCAGCAGCGTTAAGTACATTGACATTGTTATGAAACAGATCTTCACAACTTTTCCATCTTGCAAATCTGAAACTCTATGTCCATAAACAATAACTCCCGTTCCTCCCCTCCCTACAGCTACTGGCCATCACCATTCTACTTTCTCTTTCTATGACTTTGACTAATTTAGATACCACATATAAGTGAAATCATATAGTATTTTGTCTCTTTGTGACTGGCTTATTTCACTGTACATAATGTCCTCAAGGTTCGTCCATGTCACAACAAGTGTCAGGATTTCCTTCCTTAAAACGGTTGAATAAAATCCCATTGTATGAGATGGACATGGTGGCGCATGCTTGTAATCCCAATACTTGGGAGGCTGAGACAGGAGGATGGCAGGTTTGCGGCCAGTCTCAGCTACTTAGTGAGGCCCTCCGCAACTTAGTGAGACCCTGTTTCAAAATAAAGAATAAAAATAGGGCTGGGGGTGGAGCTCTGAGGTAGAATGCCCCTGGGTTCAATCCCCAGTACTGCAAAAAAAAAAAAAAATCCCATTGTATGAATCCACCACATTTTGTTTATCCGCTCATCTACAGATGGACATTTAGGTTGCTTTCATTGGCTATTGTGAATGGTGCGGCAATGAACCTAGATTTGCAAACTGATTAATTTTTTTGAAATACTTATTCACATCATTTGAATTGTTAGTTTTAAGTTTGTTTCACAGCAATCTATATAGCCCTTGAACAGTTAATTTTTAAAAATATTACACAATGAAGGGTAGGAAGCATACACTTATCTATGTCGGGTGCTACTTTATTGGTAGAGCTAAGTTACAGAGCTTCACCCTTTCAATATCACTGCCTCAAAAGCTCTGACTTTTGTAATCAACCTATCAAGCTTGAGAGACAATTACCATTGTTGCGTGGATTTCTTAGGAGTTGTGAGAAAGGGCCTAGTGAGTTAACTACATACCTGTATTATTTATGTGCACTAAGCTCATCAGGACAGGGTCAATTCTGGTCTTTCTTTAAGAAAAATCCCTTTTATCTCTATTCCCTTCTTCAACCACAGGTAAATATTAAAATGTGTTTTATGTGTTTCCCTTTATATATTTAAATTTATATGACATAATGTTTTTCACTATGTACACCATTCTCACTTGTGCCTTTGGCACGTTGATTTCAAGTCATCCATGTTGGTGTGTGCCACGTAGTTTGCTATTTCCAGCTCTTGTTCAATTCATTCTCTATGGTGTGCATCCTCTCTACTTTAGCTTCCTTTTTGCCCCCAGTAGAGGGCACCCATATTTCCCCTAATTTCCCACTATCATAAATGCCCACTTAAAGACTCAGTTGAGCATTCCTGTGGGAAAAATATCCAGAAATACAACTGCTAGGTCCCAGGGTATGCAAGCAAGTCCTGTCAGTCTGTAGCACCAGATGATATGCCTACCAGGAATACACCAGTTCCTCCATCCCACAACACTTGGCAATACCCAGCTTCCCAGTTTTTGCTATTCTAACCATGTAACGTGATATGTCATGGTTGTTTGAACATTTTCCTGCAGGCCTATAATCTTTTGGGTTTCCTCTTCAAAATCTGTCTGCTCTTTCCTTTGGCAGATTTCTGTTGGGGTTAATGTCTTCTTACTAACTTACAGTAGATCATTGTGAGCCAGGTGCAGTGGTTGTAATCCAGGTATTTGGGAGGCTGAGACAGGAGGATCACAGGTTTTAGCCCAGCCTGAGCAACTTAGTAAGATCATCAGCAACTTAGACCCTGTTTCAAAATAAAAATAAGAAGGGTTGGAGGTATAGCTCAGAGGTGAATGCCCTGGGTTCAATCCTCAGTACAAAAAAAAAAAGACCTTATACATTTTAGATAGTTGTCTACCAGTTTTAATTGTTGCAAACTTCATTGCCTTTATTCATGGGTAGGCCTTTGTGGAACAAAAATCATTTCTTTTTTATGTTATCGAAAACCCTTTGTGTTGTTTTCTTTTAAATGTTGTGTTTAAGGGGATTTGCTTAAAAAGTTCTTTTCCAATCCTAGCTCAAAAATATTTTTTTCCTGGCACTGAGGACTAAACCCAGGAGCATTCTACCTCTAAGCAAACCCTAGCCCCTTTTTAAAATTTTTTATTTGGAAACAGGGTCTCACTAAGTTGCTGAGGGTCTTGCTAGGTTGCTGAGGCTGACTTTGAACCTGTGACTGGCATCACACTGCGTTTCTAGTTTAAAGAGAAGTGGTATCTTTTTAATAAGTCATCCATCCAACAGTGTAGACTCTTGGTTTTTAGATCATCTTCTGCTTCATTTAGTAGTTTTTTTTTTTTTGGTGGTACTGGGGATTGAACCCAGGGTCATTCTACCTCCAAACTACACTCCCAGCCCTATTTTTTATTCTTTATTTTGAAACAGGGTCTCACTAAGTTGCAGAGGGCCTCACTAAGTAGCTGAGGCTGGCCGCGAACCTGGATCCTCTGGTCTCAGCTTCCCAAGTACTGGGATTAAAAGCATGCACCACCACACCCGGCTTGTTAAGTAGTTTTAAAATGTTTTCCATACAAGAAATATGATTTATGGTTAGTTCATACACTCTATTTTTTGTACCTACTGTTGTTCTTTCTCTTTCTCTTTGTTTTTTTAGGACCCCCAGTCCTATTCTATTTTTTATTTTGAAAAAGGGTTTCACTAAGTTGTGGAGGGCCTCACTAAGTTGATGAGGCTGGCCGAGAACCTGCGATCATCCTGACTCAGCCTCTCAAGTACTGGGATTACAAGCATGCGTCACCACACCCGGCTTAGTATTATTTTCTAATTGGTATTACTAGTATAGAGATATTCTCTTGATTTATGTTTATCTTGAATCAGGGTCACCAAACTCTTATTTCTGTTTCTCTGATGTTATTTTTCTAGTTATATGAGCACATTATTTACAAACAGTGGCACTTTAATCTCTTCCTTTACAACCTTTCTGATTTCTTATATCCTTTTTCAAGACCTCTGTATTCAACTGAACACAGCGATAGTTGGCATTCTTGTCTTAATTCTATTTTTAAAAGAAATGCAACGCCGGGCGTGGTGGCGCACGCTTGTAATCCCAGTACTTTGGGAGGCGAAGACCAGAGGATCCGGGTTCGCGGCCAGCCTCACATCTCTCACTCTCTCTCTCCCTGTCTCTCTCTCTCTCTCTCTCTCTCTCTCTCTCTCTTAGTGAGGCCCTCCGCAACTTCGTGAGACCCGGTTTCAAAATAAAGTATAAAAAATAGGGCCGGGGGCGTAGTGCGGAGGTAGAACACCCCTGCGTTCAATCCCTGGTACCGCAAAAAAAAAAAAAAAAGAAAAAGAAAAAAAGAAATGCATCTGAAATTTCTCCATTCTCCATTAAGTAAAATGTTTTCCCTAGGTTTTAGTGTATTATTTTCATTTATTTATTTTTTTTAAGACAAGGTCTTGCTATGTTGCCTAGGGTGACCTCGAAGCTCTGGGCTCAAGTGATCCCCTGTCTTTAGGCTCCCCAGTTGTTGGGACTTCAGGCACATGCCAACCACATATGGCTTAGTATATTACGTTTAACAACCTAAGGAAGTTCCCTTCTTTGTTAACAGGTTTCTAAATATCATAAATAAATAGCAAACTTCAAATACTTTTTCCAAATTGATTGAGATATCCTTTTCCCTTACATTAATTACACATGTGAACTGCAATAATAGATTATCTGTGTTGAATCATACTTGCATCCCTCAGATAAACTGTCTTGCTCATGATATATTATTTATTTTTTCTAATAACCTACTGGGTCTGGAAAGTAAGTACTTAACAATATTTTTATACCTACATTCATAAGCAAAATGAATCTATAATTTTCTTTACTTGTATTGCTTTTATCTAGTTTTATAGGTCTTATTTGTTGTTCCTCAGAGTACTCTAGAAATAATGAATATTTAATACATGCTATATGTGATAGCTTTCTAATAATATTATCTTTAATTGGAAAAACTTAGGAGGTGACTTTACAAGATATAATAAAAAGAACAGAATCAGAGAACTCTAAGTCCTGACTAGTTCTGCATACTGAGAAGTCATTCAATTCAGCAACTTAATTTGGCTACATTTAATTATACCCTCTTCTTTTCAAACATCAAGACACAGACACATGAATATAAGTCACTTGTATAAGGTCCTATAACTAATTATTGGAGGAACTAGACTCCAATCCTGATTCTTAGCCCTAGTGCTCCTACAAAAATGTATGTTAACAGACTCTAACTCTACCATTTCCAATTTGGTTGGTGATAGGTACATTCCATGTCAAGGACTAAAAGAAAATCCAGTGTTTCTTTCTCATCTACAATAAAACCAGGGCCATGCTAAGTGCCGTAAAGAATATAAACTTTCCTTCCATTAGTTTAAAAAATTTGATATTTATTAAATTTTAATATCAAATTTAAATTTAATATTTACTCATTTTGCTAGGCAAGAATATGCATATCCAAGGTTTTAGCTGTCCTTATAACACTCCACTGTAACATCACAGATGTATCCTTCATGGCATTTAACAACTTACCTTTCCCACAAGCTGTACAATTTCTGCCAGGTCTTCCTCTTCCTGTAGAATTTCCTTAGCTTTGGTTCTCAGAGGAACAAACTCTGTGAAGTGTTTGTCATAGTACTCGTCCAAAGCACGCATGTATTTGCTGTAACTGATGAGCCAATTGACAGAGGGGAAATGCTTACGTTGAGCAAGTTTCTTGTCTAAGCCCCAGAATACCTAATTTAAAAATAAAAAACATCAACAACAAAAAATAATAATGATTTTCTTTAAAAAGTTTTAAAAGTATTAAGGTATATTCATTTGTCCTAAATATGCAATTTTATAACTTACTGGTCAAATAATTTCTCTTTTTAGCATATATCAACTGTGACTGAAATAGAATAGACTTGCAGAAAATGTTCATTAAAAAATGCATTCCTCTCATTTTCAGGGTGAATATTCAAATTTTATCTGAATTTCCTTACTAGTGTGAACTGTGATAGCAAAAAGGAAAATTCAAGCCGGGCATGGTGGCACATGCTTGTAATCCCAGTACTTGGGAGGCTGAGACTGGAGGATCCAAGTTTGCAGCCAGCCTCAGCTACTTAGTGAGGCCCTCTGCAACTTAGTGAGACCCTGTTTCAAAATAAAGAATAAAAAATAGGGCTGGGGGTGTAGCCTGGAGGTAGAATGCCCCTGGGTTCAATCCCAGGTACCGCCAAAAAAAAAAAAAAAAGGAAAATTTTTTTTGAAGATTATTATGGTACCATATAAACAGAAGATCCAGAAAAGGCTTATTGAGATGAACAGACCCTTTACTTTGATTACAAACCTCTAAATGTTCTCATTAAATTCAGTTTCCTATCATCAAGGGCCAATGCAGAAAGATTTGACATTCTTTTTTTTTTTGGTACTGGGGTTTGAACCCAGGCGCATTCTACATTGGGGCTACACCCTCAACCCTTTTATTTATTTATTTTTTATTTTTTATTTATTTTTTTGCGGTACCGGGGATTGAACCCAGGGGCGTTCTACCTCCGCGCTACACCCCTGGCCCTATTTTTTATACTTTATTTTGAAACCAGGTCTCACGAAGTTGCGGAGGGCCTCACTAAGTAGAGAGAGAGAGAGACAGACAGAGAGAGAGAGAGAGAGAGAGAGAGATAGCTGAGGCTGGCCGCGAACCCAGATCCTCCGGTCTCCGCCTCCCAAAGTACTGGGATTACAAGTGTGCGCCACCACGCCCGGCTCCTTTTATTTTTTATTTTGAAACATGGTCTTGCTAAGTTGCTGAGGCTGGCTTCAAACCCGTGATCTTCCTGTCTGAGCCTCCCAAGTACTGGAATTACAGGCATGTGCTGCCAAGCCCAGCTAACATTCACTTTTCAGAGGCCAAACATTCACAGATATTTCATGGATTCCTAATTTTGTTCTACCCTTCCCCACAATTTCAAACTCAACATTTTAGCAAATGTAAAGCCTTTGAGAATTATAAATTTATCTTCTGCCATTTCACCTAATACTGCAGAAGCAAAGGTAAATATTCTGGTTTTTCCACATGAATTATATACATAATTGTATATGTATATATATATATATATATATATATATATATAATGATTCATTCACTCATAAACTTTTTTTCTTTTTACTACAGCTCTGATTCACACATGTCTTTTACTTAGGTTTCTTTTAATGGCCAATCTGCCTTGTCACAGGGAAGCAAATGTCTAGGCATATAGTACATTTTCCAGTTTTGCTTTCATCTGGGTGTAGTTAAACAAATGGGTGGAATGAATGTATTACTTTTGAGCCCAAGGTTCAAGACATGGATGTGCCTTCTCCACAGTTTCCTCTTGTACCAGCCAGATGATTACTAGGTTAAAGAATGGCTAAACCACAAGATGGAAGGGGTCCTTGATACCAATCATGACTGAATGAAAGGAGAGCCACTTTCTGACAGAATCTTCTGCCTTGGACCTTCCTACTATGAGAAGAAAGAAATGAATTTTCATGGGAGCCAGGCGTGGTAGCGCACACTTGTAATCCCAGTAGTTGGGAGGCTGAGACAGGAGGATCACAGGTTCACAGCCAGCCTCAGCTACTTAGTGAGGCCCTCTGCAACTTAGCGAGACCTTGTTTCAAAATAAAGAATAAAAAATAGGGCTGGGGGTGTAGCTTGGAGGTAGACTGCCCCTGGATTCAATCCCCAGTACTGAAAAAAAAAAAAAAGAAATGAATTTTTATCAGTATACAGCAGTTTGGGGCCTCTTTGTCCCTATAGCTAGGGTCACTCCAATTTACATGTAGGATAACTTGAACGCTAATAAAACTTTGCTACCTGCATGTATTTTCCACTTATATATTAAGTTTATTATAAACCCTGCGTAAAGAGCTAAGAAAACACAGACATTATTAAAGGCTCTCAGTGTTAAAGATACTCTGAAAACATACTTTACCATTGCCTACTCTTTAGTGACTAAATTAAATACTTCATGATGACTTGGATAGTATTAGAACAGCTAGAGGGGGCGGAAAAGAAAAGGCTCAGAAGTTGACTACACTTGGGAAAGACATACCTGAACAATACCAAGAGTAGCAGATGTCACTGGATCAGAAAAATCACCACCAGGTGGAGAAACTCTGGATTAAAAAATATATACACTTTCATTAGATATGCTTATGAAAAATAACATTTGAAAGTCAATTTTAACGTAAATAATTTTTCACTTATTTATTTATTTTTGGTGCTGGGTATTAAAAGCCCAGGGCATTTTGCATGCTAAGCACATGCTCTATCACTGAGTAATAGCCATAGCCCTAACTTTTAATTAATTAATTATTTTTTTGGCAGTACTGGGGATTGAACCCAGGGGCATTCTACCTCCGAGCTACACCCCCAGCCCTATTTTTATTCTTTATTTTGAAACAAGGTCTCGCTAAGTTGCGTAGGGCCTCACTAAGTAGCTGAGGCTGGCGGCTAACCCGGATCCTCCAGTCTCAGCCTCCCAAGTACTGGGATTACAAGCGTGCACCACCACACCCGGCCACCTAACTTTTTATACAAGTAACTTTAGAAATAAACGAATTTGGAAAGAAAAATCTTACTTAAAAATCTTAAACACAAGCTAGTACTAAGTTGCAAATAAGAATGACAATTATTGAACATCTTCCAATATAAGAAATGACACAATCTTCTATTATAATCAGTTTCATTATTCTAATCACATAGATGAAGCAGGAAGGATGGAAATGCTCTGATAACTAAGTATGGCTTTATGTAGTAATCATGAATGTTTGTTTTTGCCATGATACAATCTCACTTTAACATGTCTATAATTTTCTAAATTATTCCTAAAATAGTATGACTTGACTATAATAGGTCAGTGAAGCCACACCTATAGAACCTGAACATGCAGAGATAGCCTGTTTATTTTGAAAGAGATTCTCTGAAGCTCTGTGGGTGACATTGGACTACAGCCCTGGTTAAGAACCACTGCTCCCAGAGGAAGTTAAATATCTTCCCTTTAAACTCAATGACTAAGCCGGGCGTGGTGGCACACACCTGTAATCCCAGTACTTGGGAGGCTGAGACAGGAGGATTGCAGGTTCAAGGATAGCCTCAGCAAGTAGTCAGACTCTCATTAACCTAGCGAGACCCTGTTTCCAAAAAAGAAATAAAATTGGGGTGGAGGTATAGCTCGAAGGTAGAATGCCTCTGGGTTCAATCCCCAGTACCACAAAAAAAAAAAAAACCTCAATGACTTTTCTCTTTTGAAAAGTAAACAGATTGGGTGCTTACGCTCCTACAATGCTGACACTTCCTTCTCTTTCAGGATTTCCAAGACATTTCACTCTGCCAGCTCGCTCATAGAAAGAGGCCAGACGGGCACCAAGATATGCAGGATATCCACTATCTGAAATACAAAAAGAAAAATTTAAAAAGTGGTTCAAAACCAGCCCCCCAAATCCTATCAGTATGCTCACATGATAAACAATACAAAGACTTACCTGCAGGCATTTCAGCTAAGCGACCGGAGATTTCTCTAAGGGCCTCAGCCCATCTAGAAGTAGAGTCAGCCATCATACTGACATGGTAGCCCATGTCACGGAAATATTCTGATAATGTAATGCCTAAATTGGGAAGAGTATTACAAGTTACAGTGTTAGAAAATAAAATTCTGACCTTTTTACCCTTAAGAAAACTTTAAAGCATAAAGTACATGAGGTAGACTGCTGGCTGTTCTTCCAAAATCTGGTCTTTCTCTTCGACTGGGCACAGAACTGTAGTGTATTTTTTCTTCGCATCCCCTGCATTTAGATATAGCCATGCAACTGACTCCAGCTAATGGAATGAGTCAAAAATGATGTGTTCCATGTCCAGGCAAGTCACGTATTCTCCTATATTCTTTCTTCCTTCCTGCCTACTGAAATGAAGAGAACTCCCAGAAGCCCTGGAAGCCATGTGTTAAAAACTGACCCGCTCTTTGTATCTTGGGCCCTAGCCATTTGACAGAGTGAAGAGCCCTTGAGCACTTGAAATAATCATCTATTATAGTGATCAATTACATGTTTATAATTATTTCATATCATAGCCTAGCCTACCCTAGCATAACACACATTTTAAAAACCAGGAAAAAAGACTTTCCCCCCTATTCTTTGTTGAAATAATTAAGTCTGAAATTAATTTTCAAATGTAGTTTGTCTATACTGGACATCACACACACGTATACATAAAAAACTCAACTAATTAGCTTGTTCAGTTACTTTTAAAAAGTAACGCAACAAACTTCACCATGAAGGTTACCATGGAGAATTACTACTACCCTGCACCAGTCACAGCCAGCCCCTCCCATCTCCTATAAAGATGAGTAATAGTAATAATAAATATCAGTATAGGATATCTAAAAAAGATAAAACAAGAAATAAGGTAGAAGGGAAAATAATGACAGCAAAAGAACCTGCCAAGAAACAAAGCAAACTGTGACTACAATTAACCAAAACACTCAAGAACAGCTGGGTGTGGTGGCGCATGCTTGTAATCCCAGTACTCGGAGGCTGAGACAAGAAGATCGCAGGTTTGCAGCCAGCCTCAGCTACTTGTGAGGCCCTCCGCAATTTAGTGAGACCTTGTTTCAAAATAAAGAATAAAATAGGGCTGGGGATGTAGCTCGGAGGTAGAATGCCCCGGGGTTCAATCTCCAGTACCGCAAAAACAACAACAAAACTGAAAAACTTTAATTATGCATCCTACTATAAAATAAAACTTGCAAAGATTATCTAACAAGATAAGAAGAGATGTTTCATGAGGGAGAAGAACTTAACAAAGAGCTGGAAGAAAAATAAAACTAAGCCAGGTGTGGTGGTTATATTCTAACACTGTAAATCCCAGTACTTGGGAGGCAGAGATAGGAGGATTGTAGGTTCAAGGACAGCCTCAGCAAGTAGCGAGACTCAGCAACCTAGTGAGATCCTGTTTCAAAACAAAAACAAAAACAGGGCTGGGGGTGTAGCTTGGAGGTAGAATGCCTCTGAGTTCAATCCCCAATACCACAAAAAAAAAAAAAGAAAGAAAGAAAACTATTAAAGAAATAAAGGTTTCATCTGAAGCAACATGAAGAATTAACATAACACCATTTATCCTGTGTACAAGCAAAAGGTTGGAGAGAGAATGATACCTGTGGAAAATAGGTAAAGGAGATCCAGTATGTCTCACTGGTATTTTAGAAAGACAGTCATAATGGAAGAGAAAAAGCTTCAGATACAATTCTAAAGTCTTCCAAAATAAAATATTCATAGACTGAAAGGGTATACATGTTCCAGGAAAAATTTATCAAAACTATCAATACTGTGATATATCCTAATAAAGTTATAAGACTTCAAGAGAAATTTTTTGGGCAAAGAGAAAAATCACCTCTAACAGGAAAAACAAGGTGAGTCTCTGCGGTCAGCCTCAGCAACTTAGTGAGGCTCTCCGCAACTTAGTGAGACCCTGTTTGAAAATAATAAAAAATAGGGTTGGGGGTATATCTGGGAGGTAAAATGCCCCTGGGCTCAATCCCCAATACCACACACACAAAAAAAGAGAGTCTCAGCTCTTTCCCCAACATTTAATGCTAGAATAAGAGTTTTCAAGGAAAGAAATATTGAACCAAGAATTTTATTTATGTATGTATGTATGTATTTTTATTTTTTTGTGGAACTGGGGATTGAACCCAGGGGCATTCTACCTCTGAGCTACACCCCCAGCCCTATTTTTTTATTCTCTATTTTCAAACAGGGTCTCACTAAGTTGTGGAGGGCCTCACTAAGTAGCTGAGGCTGGCTGTGAACCTGCGATCCTCCTGTCTCAGTCTTCCAAGTACCGGAATTACAAGTGTGCGCCGCCATGCCTGGATGATCCTAGAATTTTATACATAGTTGAAGTACTGTTGAAGTTTGAATTGGCTGGGCGTGGTGGCTCATGCTTGTAATCCCAGTACTTGGGAGGCTGAAACCGGAGGATCCGGGTTTGTGGCCAGCCTCAGCTACTTAGTGAGGCCCTCTGCAACTTAGTGAGACCCTGTTTCAAAATAAATAAAAAAAAAATAGGGCTGGGGGTGTAGCTCAGAGGTAGAATGAATGCCCCTTGGTTCAACCCCCAGTACCCCCCCAAAAAGAAGTTTGAATTGATATTATTTCCATTTCATAAATGAAATCCATTATTTCAGGAAAAAAGAAATATTACTACTATCATTGACCATAAAGTCTATGAAAGTTCACATACATAAATGTTTCATCTGTTTTACCTTTCTCCCAATAAGTGAAATCTACCACCATAAGAAATAGTTGATCTAAGAAATAATTGTTCTAACAGTTTTCTACGCAAACTACTCCTAAGTGTAAAGGCAATAGGAAACAGAATTTCCATGAACCTTTCTTGAAGAAACTTCCAAAAGGCAAATTTTAGCCAAACAAGGAATAAATGGAGAAACTGAAGCCAACGGACTGTCAGTGAACATTAACTCCATTTTACTACAAGTCCAAAGCTAAATTAAATATTGGATTTATTATTCTAGAACAATATAAATTTACTAAGTTCTGAAAATATAGAAATAAAAGTACTAAATGCTGGGATAAAAGTAGAAATAAAGATGGAAGGTAATATAAAAAAACATCAGTTTTCCTATCTTTTATATCCCTAGTCAAAAAAATCTTAATTCAAATCTAATAATTCAAGCTGTAGAGGTATAAGTATATTTAAAGATAGACCAATGACAAAATATATAATGATAAAAGGTAGAAGATACATCATTTTATGATCATTAAAAAGATTGAGCAGCTCTATAAATGATTTATATTCACTTATTCTCAAGATATAGTAAGTAAAATGTTTCTTAAAATCTAAGAATGTGGTTGTATGGAAGTATTAGGGAATGAAAAAAAAAGTTCTTTGGAAAAGGAAAAGTTTTGTGCTAGCATTAAACTTAAGAACAGGTAGGTATTAGCTGTGAGCAATGGCACATGCCTGTAATCCCAGTACTTGGGAGACTGAGACAGGAGGATCACAGGTTTGAGGGCAGCAGCCTCAGCACCTTAGCAAGATCCTGTTTCCAAAAAAAAAGGGGGGAGTCCTGGGGGTACAGCTTGGAGGTAAAATGTCTCTGAGTTCAATCCCTAGTACCAAAAAAATAAACAAGAATAGGTATTAATTGCTTTCATTCCAATTCATAACTCACCAGTATAAATAGAGGCTTCTCTAGCAGCAACAGGCATATTGGAGGTATTGGCTACCAAAGCTGTTCTCTTCATGATTGACTCTACCTTGCCATCAACTTCCATAGTGAGCTAGAGGTAATAAAAAAAAGTAAAAAGAAAAAGTCCACAGATGATCCTCCAATTTCTAAATGTAACATTTTGGTCCCCCACCAGTATTTTTTACAACTTGTCCATATTTTTTTTTATTCTTTTTTTTTTTTTGCGGTACTGGGGATAGAACCCAGGGGCATTCTACCTCCGAGCTACACCCCCCACCCCTATTTTTTATTCTTTATTCTTTATTTTGAAACAAGGTCTCACTAAGTTGTGGAGGGCCTCACTAAGTAGCTGAGGCTGGCCGTGAACCCAGATCCTCTGGTCTCAGCCTCCCAATTACTAGGATTACAAGCGTGCGCCACCACACCCGGCTTCCAAAGAGAAACTTTAAAGTATTTGACTTTGAAAAATTAAAATTCCTTTCCTTAAATATACAAATCATAAATATTATTTTTAAATTCCTTAAAAAACCCTGCTCCAGACCCAATATAAAGCTTTATTAATTGCCAATGAAAGTTGATACGTGATATTTTCTCTAGAATATTATTTCAAGTTTTCCATATACAGACCTCTGGGAAGTCCCGGAGAACCTCAGACATCTCATTCCCTCGTTCACCACATCCTACATAGATGATCACATCACTGTTGGAGTACTTGGAGAGAGACTGCGATATCACTGTCTTCCCACAGCCGAAAGCTCCAGGAATGGCAGTAGTTCCTCCCTGTACACACCTAAACAAAGAAAACTCAGTGTAGATTACTCTACTTACTAACAAATACTATTAAATAAAGTAGACAAAGTGACGCAAAAATACAAAGCAAGAAAACGCTTTGAAATATTTTTATCTATACACACACATATAAGATATAGAGACAGATATATTAGATGCTCCCCTAGTTTATGCCTATAATACTGTTTTTATCATCATTATTCCTCTATCATCTTCAATAGTTGAAAAGTGAAAGCATATTGCATAAGGCACCTGGAGAAGAGGACTATGAAAATAATAAGATAAAATATTACTAATGACATTCTGAATGCTTATATAAATTAGTTCATGGATTACAAAATTATGGGATATACACACAATGGAATTCTACTCAGCAATCAAGTAGAACAAAATAATGTCATTTGCAGGAAAATGAATGGACCTGGAGAACATTATGCTAAGTGAGATTAGCCAGTCACGGAAAGTGAAGGGTCATATGTTTTCTCTCATATGCAGAAGCTAGGGAGTAATCAAGATACCAGAGGGACTTCAGATTATGGAGGAGAAACTTCAGTGGAGCCAGGGAAGTTGTCTAGGGGAAGGTGAGGGGGGAGAGGGAGGATCAATGAAGGAATCACTTCCACTGACATTATGTACATATGTGAGAATACCAATGTCAATCTCAATACCCTGTATGAGGAAGGGGGAGAGGGGAGGGAGCCAGGGGAGAGCCCACCAAGTGCGTGCATGTATGTCACTATCACTATATGAACTACTCTATGATGTGAGACTACAATGCACCAATGAAAGTATAAAAAAAAGACAGGAATTAAAACTAAAAGAAAAAACATAAACAAATTTTGAAACTTGTCTCCAGAGGCAAAAAATAAAACCTAGGAAATTCATATCTTGCTATAAAGTTTAATGAACAGAATTTTGTTGAGGTATTGTCAATCCCCTTTTATCAATCCAATAACTATTTACTGCATCCTTTTAGGTACTAAAACCTGTGCTTGGGCATGCTGGAAAGACAACAACCAGTAAGATAGCAATGTTTCTGCACTCACAAAGCTCCGATTCCAGTGGGATAAACTGGTGAATCAACTGGTGATTATGGTACCATTTAGCTGCCACTTTCAACCTTTCCCTAAAAAGTGGCAGTGGAGAGTGAAACTCTTTAGGGAATAAAAAGTAGATGTCACTCTGTCACTGTGTGTGTATGTGTGTGTGGGGGTCTGGGGAGGAGAATTTAATGCTATGGGAAATGTCTCTGTAATACTATGCTTTGTCATAAAAATGGCATCCTTAATCATAGTAACAGATTTCCTTAATACAAAAATAAAACACATTCCATTTTTTCCTCCAAATTCTTCCATCTATTTGATAGATTAAGAAGACATGTCCCACTTCTCTGTATACTTTTTTTTTTTTTTGCAGTACTGGGGATTGAACCCAGGGGCACTCTACCTCTGAACTACATCTCCAGCCCTATTTTTTATTCTTTATTTTGAAACAGGGTCATACTAAGTAGCTGAGGCTGGCGGTGAACCTGGATCCTCTGGTCTCAGCCACCCAAGTACTGGGATTACAAGCGTGTGCCCCACGCCTAGCTCTCTGCATACTTCTGTCAAATCATTTTAACATGGGTTGGGGATGGGACTGGATGTGTCCCATTTTGGAAATTCTAAAATCCAGTGTGAAAAATGCTATCATAGAGAACTGTAGGAGTATACAGAAAGGGATGTAAAGTCTAACAGTGGATTCGAGTGGGGTTAGGAAATTCTTCCTAAAACTATATAAGACTTGAAAGAAAATAGAGATTAGCCAGATAAAGGGAAATAACAATCCAACCAGAGGGAACAACGGGCCCAAAGGTCCAGTGGCAAGACAGACGAGGAATTAAAATTCTTTTCAACATGCTTGGAAGATGACCTTGAAGGAAGTAGTTCGGCAGTCAAGTGGCTGAGTCAGTGCTGGAAAGTAAGCAATAGCCAGATCACAGGTGGCTTTGTAAGAAGTTAGTAACTGTGTATTTACAAGCACTGAAGAACACCTTGAGAGTTTCAAGTACAACGCTGCAGGATCAGGTATGTGTTTTAGATGGACCACTATTAAGTATGGACAACCACCTAGAAAAAGCAAGACTGAGGACAGCAAATCTAATTAAATGTGACTACTGCAGGAGTTGGGGTCAGAGTTTTAATTATGGCAATGGAGAAGGAATTAAAGATATAGAAAAGCCAGGCATGGTGGCTCATGCTTGTAATCCCAGTACTTGGAAGGCTGAGAGAGGAGGATCGCAGGTTCGCGGCTAGCCTCAGCAACTTGGTGACGCCCTCCACAACTTAGTGAGACCCTGTTTCAAAATAAATAATAAAATAGGGCTGGAGGTGTAGCTCAGAGGTAGAGTGCCCCTGAGTTCAATCCCCAGTACCAAAAAAATATATATATGGGGGGGAGCGCAAGAGCGAGCGATAAAAATATTTAAGCTGGGGATGGTGGCACACGCCTGTAATCCCAGTACTTGGGAGACTGAGACAAGAGTATCACAGGTTCAAGGCCAACCTCAGCAAGTTGGCAAGACTCTCAGCAACCTAGCAAGACCCTGTTTCAAAATAAAATAGAGCTGGTGGTGTAACTCAGAGGTAGAATGCCCCTGGGCTCAATCCCAGTGCCACACACACACACACACACAAAGTTTAGAGAACAGAATAAAAGCACTGTTGAACAGCTAGATATGAGAGTTATGGTAAGATCAGTCCTTGAGATTAGGCATCCACTGATGGATGATAATGACATTTGTGAGGAGGTAACAAAAAAAATTTTTTTTTATGGTACTAGGGATGGAACCCAGGGGTATTCTACCCTCCGAGCTACACCCCCAGCCCTATTTTTTTATTCTTTATTTTGAAACAGGGTCTCATGAAGTTGTGGAGGGCCTCACTAAGTAGCTGAGGCTGGCCGCGAACCCGGATCCTCCGGTCTCAGACTCCCAAGTACTGGGATTACAAGCGTGCACCACCATGCCCAGCTAAAAAAAAAAAAGTTTTAAAAAAGGGAGTGGAGAGATGATTTTAGTTGTGAACATGCTGATTTTGAGGCACTTGTAGGACATTCAGAAGCAAATGTAATTGGAAGTAGATATATGAGTCTGGTGCTCAGGAAAGGTCTAGGCTACAGATACACATGTAAGAGTCATCATACATAAAAAGAAAAGTCAGGAGAATAATAAAGTCAAAGAAGCATGGAGTTAAGTGCATTAAGAGCACATGGGAGCCGGGTGTGGTGGCACACGCTTGTAATCCCAGTACTTGGGAGGCTGAGACTGGAGGATCCGGGTTTGTGGCCAGCCTCAGCTACTTAGTGAGGCCCTCCGCAACTTCGTGAGAGCCAGTTTCAAAATAAAGGATAAAAAATAGGGCCGGGGGTGTAGCTCGGAGGTAGAACGCCCCTGGGTTCAATCCCCGGTACCGCAAAAAACAAAAACAAAAACAAAAAAAAAAGAGTACATGAGAGGCCTGGGGATGCAGCTCAGTGGTAAAGAACCTGCTTAGCAGGCACTAAGCTGAGTTCAATCCCCAGCAACACCAAAAACAGAAAAAGGAAAAGATAAAAGAAAAAGAAAAAAGAGTGAAACTTCTGGTGGTCAAGTTAGTTCCTGTCTCATGGCTTTAGTGTTTTCTGTGAACTAAATGAAATCATTTGATGAAAATAAAGCAGGATATGGTAAGCCTAAGATTTAAAAAGAAAGAAGGTTTTAAGAAAAAAACTACATATTAAGAAAGATTGCTGGAGGCCGGGCGTGGTGGCGCACGCTTGTAATCCCAGTACTTGGGAGGCAGAGACCGGAGGATCCGGGTTCGCGGCCAGCCTCAGCTACTTAGTGCGGTCTCCACAACTTAGTGAGGCCCTCCGCAACTTCGTGAGACCCGGTTTCAAAATAAAGTATAAAAAAAAAATAGGGCCGGGGGCGTAGCGCGGAGGTAGAACGCCCCTGCG
>PVJS01039822.1:0-18730 GCA_004027185.1 Glis glis | reverse complement strand
TCTACCTCCGCGCTACACCCCCGGCCCAATTTTTTTATACTTTATTTTGAAACCGGGTCTCACAAAGTTGCGGAGGGCCTCAGTAGGGAGAGAGAGAGAGAGAGAGAGAGAGAGACAGGGAGGGAGAGAGAGCTGAGGCTGGCCGCAAACCCGGATCCTCCGGTCTCTGCCTCCCAAAGTACTGGGATTACAATCGTGCACCACCACGCCTGGCTTTGAATGATACACTTCTGAATGAGGAATGGATCAGAAAAGAAATAAGGGAGAAATAAAAAATTCCTGGAATTAGGAGAAAATAGAGACACCAAAATCTATGGGACACTTTAAAAGTAGTGTTAAGAGGAAAATTTATAGCACTGAGTGCCCACATAAGAAAAACAGAAGACATCCAAGTAAATAACCTAATGACACACCTCAAGGATCTTGAAAAACAGGAACAGTGGAATCCCAAAGCCAGTAGGAGGCAGGAGATAACTAAAATCAGAGCAGAAATTAATGAACTAGAAAATAAAAAAACAATACAAAGAATCAACAAAACAAGAAGCTGGTTCTTTGAGAAGATTAACAAAATTGACAAACCACTAGCTAACCTAACCAAAAGAAGGAGAGAATCAACCCAAATTACCAAAATCAGAAATGAAAAAGGGGACATCACCACAGATAGTGGAGAAATCCAGAGGATCATAAGAAACTACTTTGAAAACTTATATTCCAATGAAATGGAAAACATGGAAGAAATGAAAAGATTTCTAGACACATACAACCTACCTAAATTGAACCAAGAGGATATAGAAAACCTGAATCAACCAATAGTAGGCACAGAGTTAAAAACAGCAATAAAAAGTATGCCATCAAAGAAAAGCCCGGGTCCAGATGGTTTTCCAGCCGAATTCTACAAAACCCTTACAAAAGAACTAAAACCAATATTTCACAAACTATTCCATGAAATTGAGAGATGGAATCCCCCCAAATTCCTTTTATGAGGCCAACATCACATTAATATCAAAGCCAAATATAAATACCTCAAGAAAAGTGAATTTCAGACCAATATAATTAATGAACATAGATGCAAAAATTCTAAACAAAATACTAGCCATGTGCATTCAAAACCACATTGAGAAAATCATACACCATGACCAAGTTGGTTTCATCCCAGGAAAACAAGGGTTGTTCAACATACACAAAACAATACACGTTATTCACCATATAAATTGAACTAAAAACAAGAAACACATGATCATTTCAATTGATGTGGAAAAAGCATTTGAAAAAATTCAACACCCATTCATGTTAAGAACTCTACAGAAAACTGGAATAGAAGGAACATACCTAAACATCATTAAGTCAATATATAAGAAACCCAAAGCCAACATCATATTAAATGGGGGAAAATTGCCGGAATTCCCCTTAAAATCAGGAACAAGACAAGGATGCCCACTATCACCACTCCTTTTCAATATAGTCCTTGAAACTCTTGCCAGAGCAATAAGACAAGAGAAGAATATCAAAGGAATTAAAATAGGAAAAGAAGAACTAAAATTATCTTTATTTGCAGATGACATGATCCAATATCTAGAAGACCCAGAGAACTCAACCAAAAATCTACTAGAGCTGATCAACAAATTCAGCAAAGTAGCTGGATACAAGACCAACCTAAAAAAATCAGTAGCTTTCATATATGCCAACCATGAATCAACTGAGAAAGAAATCCAGAAAACAATTCCATTCACAATAACTTCAAAACCAATCAAATACCTAGGAATAAACTTAACCAAAGAGGTAAAAGACCTCTACAGTGAAAACTATAGAACACTGAAGAAAGAAATTGAAGAAGATCTTAGAAGATGGAAAGATCTCCCCTGCTCTTGGATAGGCAGAATAAGTATTATCAAAATGGCCATCCTGCCAAAAATGATCTACAGAATCAATGCAATCCCTATCAAAACACCAACATCATTTTTCACAGATCTAGAAAAATCAGTCATTAATTTTATATGGAGAAACAAAAGACCCAGAATAGCCAAAGCAATTCTCAGCAATAAGAACCATGCAGGAGACATAACAATTCCTGACTTCAAATTGTACTACAGAGCTATAGTAATAAAACCAACATGGTATTGGCACAAAAACAGACACATAGACCAGTGGAACAGAATAGAAGATACAGAAACAAGTTCATAAACTTATAGTCAATTGATTTTCGACAAAGGTGCTAAACACATACGTTGGAGAAAGGACAGAATTTTCAACAAATGGTGCTGGGAAAACTGGTTATCTACCTGTAGAAAAATGGAACTAAATCCTTACCTCTCACCCTGCACAGGAGTCAACTCAAGATGGATCAAAGACCTGGACGTTAGACCAGAGTCTGTGAAATTATTACAGGAAGGCATAGGTTCAATACTCCAACATATAGGCACAGGTAGAAACTTCCTCAACAAGACCTCCAAAGCACAGGAAATTAAAACAAGAATTAATAAGTGGGATAGCATTAAACTAAAAAGCTTCTGCTCATCAAAGGAAACCATCAAGAGCCTAAAGAGAAAGACTACAGGATGGGAGAAGATCTTTGCAAGCTATCCCTCTGACAGAGGTCTAATATCTAGAATATACAAAGAATTTAAAAGACTTTACACTAAGAAAACAAATAATCCGATCAAAAAATGGGCAACTGAAATGAATAGACACTTTATTAAAGAAGAGATACAAATGGCCAATAGATACATGAAAAAATGTTCAACATCATTAGCAATCAGGGAGATGCAAATCAAAACTACTCTAAATTTCATCTGACCCCAATTAGAATGTCAATCATTAAGAAGTCAAACAACAAATGTTGGCAAGGATGTGGGAAAATTGGGACTCTTCTACACTGTTGGTGGGATTGCAAACTAGTTCAACCACTATGGAGATCAGTGTGGAGATTCCTCAGAAAACTGGGAATGGATCCACCATATGATTTGGCTATACCACTACTGGGTATCATACCAAAGGGATTGAGATCAGAAAACAACAGTAATATATTCATACCCATGTTCATAGCAGCACAATTCACAGTGGCCAAATTACCAACCTAAGTGTCCATCAACAAATGAGTGGATTACAAAATTGTGGGAAATACACACAATGGAATTCTACACAGCAATAAAGAAGAACAAAATAACAGCATTTGCAAGGAAGTGGAAGGATCTGGAGAACATTATGTTAAGCGAGATCAGTCAATCACAAAAAAAGGAAGGGGCATATGTTTTCATTAATATGTGCAACCTTGCCGGGCGTGGTGGCGCACGCTTGTAATCCCAGTACTTTGGGAGGCGGAGACCGGAGGATCCGGGTTCGCAGCCACCCTCAGCGCACATGCGCACGCGCACGATTGATCAATCGATGGATCCATCGATCGATGGATCCATCAATCTATCTCTCTCTCTGTCTCTCCCTTTCTCTCTCTGCCTCTCTCTCTCTCTCTACCTAGTGAGGCCCTCCGCAACTTCGTGAGACCCGGTTTCAAAAATAAAGCATTAAAAAATAGGGCCGGGGGTATAGCGTGGAGGTAGAACGCCCCTGCGTTCAATCCCCGGTACCACAAAAAAAAAAAAAAATATGTGCAACCTAGGGAGTAGTGGGTAGTGGGGACACACAAGGGACTCCGGTTGATAATAGAGAACCCTCAGCGTGGAAGGGAAGTGGTACAAGGGAAGGGGAAGGGCAAGAAAGAAGGGAATCGGTGGAATTACTATCATAAACAATATGTACATGTGAAAATATACCAACATCATTTTCGGTACTTCATACGGGTAGGGGAAGGTGGTGGGGGGACACTAAGAGCTGTGTGCATGTATGTTAACATCAAATAGATATTCATTGTGATGTGAGACTCCAATGACCAATAAAAACACGTAAAAAAATAAAGCACTGCCTATGAAATAAAAATAGAAGTGTGTATGTGTGTGTGTGTGTGTGTATGTGTGTGTATGCACACGCACAACATTGTGAACAAGATATTTAAAGTTTTTTGTCAGATAGTCCATTGCTAATGTACAGAAATGCTGCTGATTTATCTATGTTGATGTTTTTATCCTTCTACTATACTGAATTCATTTATTAGTTCCAACAGTATTTGGTAGAGTAATCAGGGTTTTTTATAGATAAGATCATGTTATTAGCAACCAGACAACTTCCTTTCCTATTTGGATGTCTTTTATTTATTTTCTTGACTAATTGCTCTTGCTAGGAAGGAAGATGATCATTAAGCATGAAGTGTTGAGTGTATCTATGGCTACAGAGTTCAGTCTTAGGATGCCTCATCAACACATGCTGTTGAGAGGGGACTGGAATCCAGACATCCTATATAGCCTCTGTAAGTTTCACTGGCTCATGAAACTTAGAAGCTAGGCTTCTAAAAGTTTAAAGTAATGTGAGCAAAAAACTCAAGACCTTTTATCAAAAGTCAGATTTAACACAGTGTGTTAGATCCCATTTGACTAAAATATGTGGAATGGGAGATATGCCTGAAAATGTTGTTTTTGGTAAAATTTCAAGAGGACTCTCAATGCTTTGTGGGCATCTGGGAATGTTCAGTAGGCTATGAGGAATTAATTAAGATTCTTGACAAATGAAATCAAATGATTTGAAACATACTTCAGAAAAATTAATCTTGCCATGGTATATAGGGAGAATTAGAGTAAAAGATGAAAATAAAGTGGTCAAGCAATTAAGAGATGATTATAGTAGTTCATAACAAGAAGAAACGAGTCTTCCCAGGGACTTGTTTACTCTATTCTATGTTCTCAAATTGTGTTATGGAAATTTGGACTTGCCAGATAAGAGGCTTCCAAATAAAAATAAATAGATGTCCTTCTCATTCCCAGGAAATCTCACAGTAGAAGGAAAAAATAATTTTGGATAACAGTATTTCTGGGGAGAGAAAGCAGGACTCTAGATCTCTGTAGCAGAGATTGCTGAATGCCATCTGATAATCAGTTCCCCCTTTTTTCATTGTAAAAGAACACAATATAATCCGGGCGTAGTGGTGCATGCTTGTAATCCCAGTACTTGGGAGTCCGAGACAGGAAGATCCGGGTTCTCGACCAGCCTCAGCTACATAGTGAGGCCCTGCACAACTTAGCGAGACCCTGTTTCAAAATAAAGAATAAAAAATAGGGCTGGGGTGTAGTTCAGAGGTAGAATGCCCTTGGGTTCAATCCCCAGTACCACAAAAAAAAAAACACAATATTATTTGAGATAGGGTTGGACCCATCTAAAATACTGCATTTCCTTTCCTTCTTTGTGCCTGAGTGTGGTAAAGTTAAAAAGATCCCAGCAATGAAAAATAGTAGAAGTAGAAGTAAAGCTTCTAAAGGAGACTTATTTAGCTAGAAACTGGGCCATTTCGTCCTGTCCTGCTTCTTCCTTTGGCCATCCTGGAATGCTGATGTGATGTCGGTATAGCAGCTGCCCTGCACAACGAACTGAACCTGAAAAATGGAAGCAAAACACTACTGGCAACGAAGCAGATAATATCACTGAACATTTCTTGCATGAGGGACAACCTCCTCTCTTCTTTAAGTCATTATTGTTTGATATTTCCTATTATACATAGCTGAACCTAATCCTAACTAATAGAGCTGCTTTGCAAAAGTAAATATTGGGAATGTAGGATTTCTACTTATCTCCTGTAAAGTACATTTTAGGGGTAGATTGACCATGTTAAAGAGTCCCCGAGTATTAAGTGTAACTGCTCACCTCCTACGAGGCTCCTGCTATGAAATCTGCTCTGAATAGTCTCCATCAGGATGCCCCTATTTTGAGTTGGGTTTCCTAAAATTCTCTACAAGATACCCTTTTCTGCCATGCCTACCACCATTGCCCTAGTCCAGTTCCTCATGTTCTCTGTGCTGAACTATTGTCAGCTCTTCCGACTTGTTTCCTTCTCTCTAGTTTTATCCACCACCATGCCGTCCCATCTTCTTTACTGCCAAAGGCATGCATATCCAAACCCAAATCCAGTCAAAGAATTTCCTTCCTGAAAACCTTTCTAAGGCACCAAGTTACCTGGCAGAAAATATTTCTTCTTCGATCTTATCCATCCACAATCTATTCCACACATTCCACTTTCCACTTCTCTCTCTCTCTCTCTCTCTCTCTCTCTGTCTCTTCGGGGAGGGGAACTGGGGATTGAACCCAGGGGCATTCTACAACAAGCTATATCCCCAGACCTTTTTAAATTTTTTATTTTGTTTTGAAACAGGGTCTCACTAGGGTTCTGAGAGCCTCACTAAGTTGCTGAGGGCTGTCCTTGAACCTGTGATCATCCTGTCTCAGCCTCCCAGGTACTGGGATTACAGCAATATGCCACCACGCCCGGCTCCACCTGTGTGTCTTATTGAACTCCTGAATGTGCCACAGTGCCATGATGACTTGTCTTTTCATTGGAATGCTTTTCTGTCTCTCACACAACCAGCTTGCCCATACACATACTTCAAGACTGTGCTGGTTACCTAGAGCAGCAGTTCTCACATGTTTTAGTCTCAGAATCAGAGTCTACTCTTAAATATTACTGCAGACTGTCAGTTGTATCTATTAATATTTACCATTTGCCAAATTAAAATGAGAATAATTTTGAATATGTACATATTAATTCACTTGAAAATAACAGTAATAATGCTAACATATATAAACATTTTATGAAAAAATGTATTTTCAAGAAATTAATGAGAAAGTGGCATTGTTTTACATTTTTCCAAATTTCTCTGATGCCTAGTTTAATAAAGGACAGATTTTTGTACATATACCTACATTCAATCTATTTTGCTATGCTATGGGTTTTTTGAGTACACAAAAAGGATATGGAAGATTTTCTGGATGTTATTCTTTGAATTTGCATGAAAACTCAAGTAGTAATTTCTTAACAATTAGCTGCAATCTGGAATCTGAAAGCAAACTAATAAACATTTCATACTCTTTCATATTAAAACTCCTTGGTCAGCCTTGATTGTATCTTTACCTCATGCATCATTTTCTATAACAGTATGCATAGGTCATTTAAAAATAATAGTTTTGCTAAGCCCCATAAATCTTCCAACTGTTGATACATTGACTATATAATATTTTCAAAAATCGTGCTTATTACTATCAGCACAAATCTCTTTAGAACAGTTTTTCAGTATTAGGAAAACATCAAGTACACAGTGGTGGATACAAGATCTCAAAAATCCTGATTTTTTATTTGTTTGTTTGCTTTTTGTGGTGCTGTGGATTGGAATCCAGGGGCAGTCTCCCTCTGATCTATAACCCCAGTCCTCTTTTTATTTTTTATTTGGAAACAGGATCTCACTAAGTTGCTAAGGGCCTTCCTAATTTGCTAAGGCTGGCTTCAAACCTGCAATCTTCCTGTCTCAGCCTCCCAAGTACTGGGATTACAGGCACGCACTCTGATTTTTTATTTGGAAGGTTCAATTGTATTACTGACAACAAATACTGATAGTTATTTTCCTTGAAGTAACTGCCTAATACCCAAGTCTAACAGCCACAGTTTTTCTGTAAGTTCTCCTTCCAAACAGAAGTGGAGCTCCATGAAAACAAACAAACAAAAACGCAGCTAGTTCAGCTTGCAACTCAAACAACTGTACAAGTGCTTTTCTTAAAGGCACTTTTGTACTGGAGTATGAGCAAAATAGCATACACTAAAAGGGTGTTACAGCGAGTTTATATTCAACAAAAGTGGAAAATTGTAACTGCTTAATCCAGCACATCTGTAAAGAAAACAGGCATTTTCAGCTGTGAATGCAAAGCACAAAAGCACAGAATGACTATGGATATACAGTTTGGTGCCACTGTGATCCATGCTAACATGCCAGCAGTGGTACCTATCAATGCTTTGGCACCATTAGTGCAAATGCAGTAGTAAAAAAAAAAAAAGCAAATAATATCTTAGGGTTATTAAGAAAAAAGTTTTGATTTCATGAAGTCCCTAAATGGGCCTTGAGCTCCTCAGGAAGTTATGGAACATACTTTGAGAATCACTCATCTGTGGAAGAACTAGCCCTGCTCCTCCTCTTTGAGGAATTGTCACTTTTCAACTCCTTTAAAACTGCTTCTGTGGAAATCGTGAATCTCTAAGTAATCTGCCCCATCACTACCTGTGATTAGTCTGGGAGTGAACCAGTGAATACCCTTTCCAGAAAAATATTGGCCTCAGAACTTAAGAATGTGGACAGCCTTTTTCTGATGTTTGAAGCTCTAAAATGTAAAACTTTGAAAGTGTCAACAGCAATGCTTTCTGTTAAAGTGACCAAGAAACAGAGGTGAGAAGTGGAGAGAAATTTAGTGTGTGTGTGTGTGTGTGTGTGTGTGTGTGTGTGTGTGTGTTACTGGGGATTGAACTTAGGGGCACTCTACCTCTGAGCTACACCTCCAGCCCTATTTCATTTTTTTTATTTTGAAACAGAGTCTCACTAAGTTGTTGAGGACCTAAGTTGCTGACGTTGGCCGTGAACCTGTAATCCTTCCATCTCAGTCTTCCAGGCACTGGGATTACAGGTTTACGCCACCATACCTGGTGAGAAATCTAATTTTGATATTCAAATAAGAGGATCCAATCTTTCCTTCTGTTCAGCCATGTTGCAATCCTTGAGTACTATGTCTTTACCATGAAGCCTCTCTAAATGAGACTTTTATATGTCTTCTGTCACTTAAAATTAAAAACATCTAGGGGAAAACTATTCCATTCAAGGAACTCCACATCTGTGAAGGTTCCCTGATCCCATCCTCTAAGCAGAATTGATTACCTCCACCTTTGTATCAACTTTAAACATACCCCTTATCTCTGGAGTAGTACCCCTCTCTGTAACCTCTCTGTACTGTAATGATTTCTCACTTGGCTATTGCCCCTGATACAATGCAGCTCCTGAAAAGCACTGTAAGCATAGGACTTTTTATTTTAACTCAAATCTTAGCAGATTAAATATACAGATGGGTAAGCAGGGGGAGACAGAACAAGAGATGGGATAAAAAGTATACATTTGATACAGCCATACAATCTCAGTCTATTCCTTCCTAGCTAAGTCATTTCATCTTTCAGAACCTCTACCAACCCACCCACTTGCAAAATACCTAGGCCCCAAGGTTGAAGCCAAATTGAGATACCTTCACTAAGTAAAGTTTTCCTACGTGTAAAACTTATCCCTGCCAGTTCACTTAGAAACTCTGATGCTATGGAAACTGTATTTTAGGTGGCTCCTCTAAGAACCATGATGATTATAAAGCTCATAAAACATTGTATTTTGTAAATTGGAAGTCACCCAAACAGACCCCACCCACTTTCCCCATTCAACAACTTAATCATTCAGGAAACTTGAAAATTAAGTCCCCCCAACCATTAAGCAAGACTGGTCTGAATGTAAATTTTATACGTCTTTGACAAATCTTTTAGTCTCCATTTCCTCATCTGTAAAAGAGGGATAATATCATCCTCCGGGGTTGTCATAAAGATTAAATGAGGCAGTGTCTCTTAAGCAATGTGCTAACAGTGCCTAGCACAGGATAAACTACGTCTATTATTTCACAAGCTTTTTCTTCTCTACCAGAAACATTATGTGCTTCAGGCTTCCTCTCAGGAAGTTCAGATTGAAATAACATTGATAGATGGGCTAACCCGGGCTGAAAGAAGTCAGAGGATTGGACTCAATTTATGCAGCTTAGTAACACAGCCGCCAGAGGCCCAGCACAGGCTTCCTGACTCCAAATCCTGCTCTTTCCATTACGCCTATGGTTTCTTCCACTCAGGCAGAGAACACTAAAACTTTTAGTTCAAATAAAAGACAAGTATTTTATTCCACCTTTGGGTGTTTGAGCAAACAGGCTTCCTAATGAATTGAAAAGGAACTGAGAATGGTAGAGAGCATTTGGAGACATTACGAGGTGAGTAAAAACAATGACCAGTGACTTAAAATAAGAAGATGTGAATTTCAGTCACTGCCCTGACAGTAACTTGGTGAGTTTACAAGCCAGTTAAGAACAAGCACAGTAATCTTGTCATGTGTAAATGGAAGAATTTTTTTCTTGTCCTACAGAGGGGAAAAAAAAAGAATAATTTTCTGAGCACCCGTGTCCAGCTACTTCACAAATGTTATTTCGCTTCATTCTTAGGTAGTCCTGCTTAATATGTATTATTACCTCTATTATTTTTCTAACAAGGAATTTGAGGTCTAATAAGTTAATTTAATTTGTCCAAGGTTAGAGAATTAATTCCTGTGACTCCTACCAGCTTAGAGTGCCTTAAAAGATTGCTCTGAGATAAAATAAGAGATAAGAACAAACATACCACACTGTCCTGTGTCACACGTCACCTCTGGTGCCATGGGAAGGACAACAGAATGATCCCTACACACCATCAGGAAATCAGAGCTTTATTTTCTTTTTTGGGGGGGGAGTACTGGGGATTGAACTCAGGGAGGGGCATTCTACCTCCAGACTACACTGCAGCCCTTTTTATATATATATATTTTTTTGTTGTTGTTGTTTTGAAACCAGGTCTCACTAGGTTGCTGAGAGTCTTGCTATATTGCTGAGGCTGTCCTGGAACCTGCGATACTCCTGTCTCAGCCTCCCTAGTACTGTAATTACAGGTGTGCGCCACCATGTCTGGTAAGTTTTATGTTCATATCTCAACCCTACTAAGTGTACAGTCTTGACAACATCACAACTTCTCCAAACCTCAGTCTTGTCATCAGCAAAATGGGCCATGTAGAATTGTAGGCACAGTCTGCCTTAATAGGCGTTATGAGACTCCAGGGGGATTGGAATTGTGAAAATGCCTTGTGCTCCCTAAAGCCCTATACAAATGTGCACTGTTATTACTATTGCTATTACCATTATTATTACACCATGTTCTTTAGGCAAGACATTTATGTTAAACTGACACAGCACATAATTGGAGTGCTCAAGTTAAGTAAATGAAGTCAGCTGTCTGACTCCTTTAAGATAAATGATGTTATTACAACATAATTGTATAACCCCATATAGCTTACAGCAGCAAAAGGATGTGTATTTCACATGCCCTCCTATAATTACATCCCCATTATAATTTTGCAGTTAGTTGCGATGAGCTCTGGTCATGAAAACATGCCAATTTTGTATGGGATTGAAGTCTGCCTAATTTTAGCAAATTGAGAGTCACACAAAAGAAAAGAGATAAATACTATGTTGTTATTTTTCATTAGAGAATTGCTATATTAAGAGGCTGAGATCCAGCTGTGTTTGTTTAAATAAAAGTGTGATTTGAATACCTCCTACAGCTAATGTTCCTGCCAATGAATAAAAGATAAAAATGCAGTGCTCGTTGGATGGGAGTCTCTGCGTTCTAGCTGACTTGGAGATTTATTGTTCCACACAAGGAAGTTGAAAGCGTGGATAGCGGACCACACGCAGCGGCCTTTTGTGTATTGTTTCAAGCTATACCACTAATAGATTTCTTCCACCAAGGCTCCCAGCAATTCAGCTGTGCTCAAATGCTCCACTTAACTGTGAAAAAAAGTAAGAATAAAATAGTAATTATGCCTAAATGGCAAATGCAGCCCAGCTCGGTGCCACAAGGAAGAAAGTAAACAGGAACAAATAGCATTCAGAGAAGGAATGCTGTATTTTAGTGTCATCGTGATAATGGATTTGAGCCTCCTTTATTTCTTCCAAACAGACACTCTTCCTTACAGCCCGGAGCCTCTCTGTGTCTCCCTCAAGGACTAGAATATGCTCCTGAAATTCACTGTCCTGCAAGTTGACTTCCCACGATGAAGAGCAGAGGTGACAGCCAAGTTGTCGCAATGCTAAGACATCACAGTGATATTCAGGGAGCCCAGCACACTGGAGTGTGGACAGGTTAAACTCTCTGCCCTCAGGCAAATCATAGTATCCTTGTGCAGAGAAGACATGCGTTTCCCATTCTCCAAACCAGTAAGTCTGGTTTTTTAATGCCATTTTTTTATTACTTGCTCTTGACCACTCAGTTATTTCCACCAACCCTCTCTAAAGTAGCCATCTATAATTTCTTATTCATACACACACACACACACACACACACACACACACACACAGCATTCTTTCTCTTACCCACAGGCTTTTCCAAGTGCTATCTAGCCCTTCTGGTTGATTTTCCTTTCATTACTTTTTTTTGGGGGGGTTACTAGGGATTAAACCTAGGGACATTCTACCACTGAGCTACACCCCTAGCCCATTTTATTTTTTATTTTGAAGCAGGGTCTCACTAAGTTGCTGAGGGCTTCACTAAGTTGATGAGACTGATCTCAAACCTGTGATCTTCCTGTCTCAACCTCCCGAGAACTGGGGTTACTGTCATGCACCACCATGCCCAGCTGATTTTCATGATTTAATTCAACATCATCTCCCATGAATATTCCTTGCCCCCACCATTCGTACTCCAAGTATGGAATGAAAATGCTCTTTCCCTGTGGCAATAGCACTGGGTAACCTGTCATGCTGTCAGTTCAGGAGGCTGACTTGGACCAGAGATACTTGCTCATAAGTTTTCTGTCCCCATTCTGGGGTAGAAGGAGCATACCTCTTCCCTCCTTCCTCCTTTTTTCCTCCCTGCCAGTTCTTACCATTCACTAGAATTAGAGCCATCATGAGCTCTAATTGATGAGAGTTATGCATTTTTCAGATGCATTTAGCTAAAATGAAGAGAATTATAGTTATATCGATATGTTCTGTTTACTTATCTGTCCCCCTAAATAAGCCCTTGAGACTAGGAATCTTCTTTTCATCTCTGTATCTTCAGGGCCCCTAATGCTAACTAGAACTTTATAGACGTATAGTGAAGGAAGGAAGGCAGGAAGGAAAGAAGGAAGGAAGGAAGGAAGGAAGGAAGGAAGGAAGGAAGGAAGGAAGGAAGGACAGGTGGACATATAAATATAATTTAGGACTGATGACAAATAAAAAATGAAAACAAGGAACATCTCATTGACAGAATAAAAAAATGGAGGGATCTTATGGAGGATATTAGAACCGAGAGAAGTCTTCAAAATATTGTTGTTAAGAACTGGGCAATTGCTGTGTGTGTGTACATTTCTATCACTTTGAACCTTGTTAGGATGTGTAAATACAATGCACCAATAAAGGTATATTAAAAAAAAGAACTGGGCAACCCAGGCAGAGAGCACAGTAAAAGTGACTTCATAACAATCACACCAGAACCCACTCTCCAAAGCATATAGTTACTTTAGAAATCAACATTTTGAAAAGCTGCACATTGTTCCAGTAATAACTTACCTCTGAATACATTTAAAATGATCGTTAGGGTGTGCATACAGAGGCATATATTTTAGATGGCTTGGCTTTGTTGTTTTTTAAAGACCCAAATCTGAAAGTAGCTTGAAATCCCACCTTACTGTTTCTTTGAAGATTGAATACATATGATTCACATACACAGCATGTGCTTAATACGTTGAATGAAGTAAGTGAACTAACAAACTCAGAAGTGCCACCACTGGGGACAATAAAAGTGTCAGATCACTTCATCATAGTCACCGCTGCATGGTGAAGAACAATTGCCTGGTTGGGAAAGGGGAAAATACCACTTATTGACTGTTTAGCCCGTGCATATTATTTTACTATACTGAACTTCAGTTTCCTCTTCCATAAAATGACATTAACAACAGTTGATCATAAGGCCATCATTAGAATCAAATGAGACAAGTTTAAGTTAAGCCATATGAAATTGCTATTTCGTAGATGAAAGATTAGCAATTTCCCATGCTTCAAGTTCACAGAATAGTGATTAGGGTATAGCAAATGTTCAAGTTATGCTAAGAATAAATTTTATTGTATATACATGGTGATTACTAGTTTAAATCTTTTAAAAATATTTTGCAGGTACATTGTAATTATACGTGATTCTGAGATTCAATGTGATACATTCATATAGGCACACAACATTATTTGGTCCGTTTTCTTCCCCACATCTTCCCTTTTCCTTCCCTCTTCCCTCTCCCAATCCCCTCCCACTATCTACTCGTCTCTCCCCTAATTTTCATAAGATTCCTTTACTTTATTTTTCCTCTTGCTTCCACATATGTGGCAAAACACACGGCCCTCGATTTTCTGAATCTGGCTAATTACACATAGCATGATATTTCCCAGTTCCATCAATTTTCCTGCAAATGACATAATTTTGTTCTTTATGGCTGAATAAAACTCCATTGTGTGTGTGTGTGTGTGTGTGTGTGTGTGTGTGTGTGTGTGTGTGTGTACCACATTTTCTTTATCCATTCATCTGTTGATGGACACCTAGGTTGGTTCCATAACTTGAGTATTCTAAGTTGTGCTTCTGCAAACAGAGGTATGCAGGTATCACTATAGTATTCCGACTTTAATTCTTTGGAAAGATACTGAGGAGTGGTGTAGCTGGGTCACAAGGTGGTTAGCTCAGACACAAGTGGTATAGCTCAGTGGTTAGCTGAGTCACAAGTGGTATAGCTCAGTCACAAGGAAACTGAGACAAGAGTATCATAGGTTCAAGGATAGTCTCAGCAACTTGGTGAGACCCTGTTTTAATTAAAAAATAAATAGATCTGGGGTTATAGCTCAGGGGTACAAAGCCCCTGGGTTCAATCCCTGGTACCAAAAATAATAAAATAAAACTAGATACCTATATTTCATCCAGCACAAAGGTTAACTCAAAATGTATCATAGTTTTAGAAATTAAACTGGAAAGTTTGCAATTACCAGAAAAAATTATAGGACCAACTCTCCAAATTGTAAGCACAGGCAGAGACTTCCTTAATAAGACCTCTAAAGCTCAGAAAATGAAATCAAGAACCAATCAATGGGATGGCATCAAATTAAAAAGCTTTTGCACAGCAAAAAATAAAACAATCAAAATCATGCAACTTACAGAATGGGAGAAAGATTTTGCCAGCTACTCCTCTAACAGTGGATTAATATTCAGAATATATAAAAAACTCAAAAAACTTAACACCAAAAATAACACACACAAATAACCTAACCAGTAAATGGGCAATTGCACTAAGTTTACACCTCTCAAAAAAAGACATACAAATGGATAACAAATATATGAAAAAAATGTCCAACATCCTTAGCAATCAGAGAAATAAAAATTAAAACTACACTGAGATTTCATCTCGCTTCAGTGAGTTTAAATCTTTATATCATTTAGTAGCAGTGGAGGAGCAAGCCACTTATTGTTCTAAACACAGTTTCCTTATGAAGTTGATAATATTTGCCTTATAGGTCTGCCATGAGAATAAAAAGATACTTAAATTATCCAATATGAAGAAGGTACTCAATAAACAAGTCTGTTATTGCAAAAGTCTATATATAAAAAGACTATGGTAGTTCAGAAGAGAAAGTAAGTTTATTCAATAGCAAGTTACGATCATGGGTGTCCTGGCCTTGTGTTAAAATATTTTTTATGGACATTATATGGTACATAGGTAATTCTAAAGAACTAGTGTGTTGGAGTTGACTTAACTAAGGCCAAGTGGAGGCCCATGTGGCTGATTGCCAGAAGCCACTGCCTCTTGAAGTCTCCGGAATGTCAGGGAGTCTGGTTTAAACTGTCTGAGTCAATTTAAATTACCGAAATGCCTGAAGTCCAAAAAAATCTACTCAAACAGTAACCTTCATGATCGAATTAGAAGTACATGGTTTTTTTCTAAGTATATAGCACAGGGATCAAAACTAAATGTGAAATACTCAGAGGGGTCTGATTAGTAGCAGAAGTTTCTGACCCAAGAGGACATAAAGAATGTGTTCACTCATACCATCAGAAATGATTATTATTATTATAGGCAATAATAATAAACTGAGTTATGACAACTTGCTAAGGTCCTGGGCAGACATGGTTTTTATCAAGTGAATAATATTAACATTCATCCAATAAAGCAATTATTTTGCTCACATCTTGGAATATCTGAGAAGCAGTAGGTAGGGACTGTAAGCAGATACTGTAGGGAAATGTTGGCCAGGAGTGTTGTAGCAATGCTTGGAATGTACGCTTGGGGACCTCGATCTCACACAAAACTTAGAGGGCACATCTTAATGCAATGCTGAAAATAGTCACAGAATCTCTAAAGGTTTTTTCACTTACAAGAATCTGGATCGAGGATGTGTGAGATGTCCTTAAGGGAATTTCTTGGAAATTATCCTTTTTAAAAAGGGGAAAATGAAAGTAAAGACAGTTTGTGAAGCATACAAATGGGAAGAAGGAGGAGGGTTCCCTCTCAAAACCAGCTCTTGAATGTCAGCTGACCATGCATGTTTGGGACCAAGAGATAATAGAGGGCGGGGATGAAGAGCACAGGCTTCTGGGTTATCTCCTTTTTTGGATACTGAGGATTGAACCTAGGGATGATCTACCTCCAAACTACAACCTCACAGTGCATTTTTTCTTATTTACTTATTTTTGTGGCAGTACCGGGGATTGAACCCAGGGGCATTCTACCTCCGGCTACACCTTCAGCCCTATTTTTTTTTTTATTATTCTTTATTTTGAAACATGGTCTCACTAAGTTGCGGAAGGCCTCGCCAAGTAACTGAGGCTGGCCGTGAACCCAGATCCTCCGGTCTCTGCCTCCCAAGTACTGGGATTACAAGCGTGTGCCACCACGCCCAGCTAGCTTATTTTTTATTTTGAGACAGGTTCTCACTAAGTTGCTGAGGCATGCCTGGAAACTGTGATTCTCATGTCTCAGCCTCCCAAGTACTAGGATTACAGGGGTGCGCCACATCATCCAGCTCTGGGCCATCTTGGTCTGGGTCTGACATCTTGGACAAATCATCTAACCCTCTCTACACTTGCCCTCCTTCATCTGGTGGTCTATACCTGGGAAGAAGTAAGCACCACAGACTTTCAGAGAGTCCTTCAGTGAAACATGGAGGCTAACATGAACATTCAGTTTGCTCTGCTCCTCAAGGAAGACAATGAGCTGGAAGAGGACAAAGGTCAGAGTCCTTTTTGAGGTGTTAGGTGCTCAGAATCCTCCCCAGTAAGGCTGTGAGATGTGGTAAAGAAAAGGAACAGGCACTTTGGAACCAGTCAAGGTGTACATCAACAGATGAATGGGTTACAAAACTATGGGATATGTACACAATGGAATTTTATGCAGCCATAAAGAAGAACAAAATTACATCATTTGTAGGGAAATGGAAAGAATTAGAGAACATTATGCTAAGTGAAATTAGTCAGGCACAAAGAGTGAAAAGTAGGATGTTCGCCTTAATATGTGGAAGCTAGAGAGAAGGAGATTTAGAAGGGACTCCAGACAAAGAAGATGAAAACTTTAGATGAACAAAGAAGATGACCTAACTGAGGGAGTTGGGAGGGGGGTGGAGGGAAACACACTAAAGCGCATGAGGTATATACCCAAACTTTTAAAACTCAAATCACTGTGCAAAGCACTAAAGGGAGGGAATGGGGTGGGATTTAAGGGAGGGATAAATGGGCAATGTGTGCATGTATGATTCTTCTAACCTGACACCTATCAAATGTATAATTACAATGCACCAGTAAATGGATATAAATAAAATTTAAAAAAAAGAAAAGGAACAGGTGCTCCATGGGTAGTTTCTGAGATTTTGAGTCCTGAGGATACAGAATTCTGCCTGGAGCGATGGACTGTTTGGAACACTCCCAAGGCCCTGGCCTGGCCCAGGGGAGGCCTCTAGCACTGGGCCCACTAATCTGACCCTTGCTGGGGTGTGGTCACTGCAGTACTGTGGGTAAATGATCAGTTTCTCTTAGAGTAGGTTGAAACCAATTCAGTGTGAGATATTGGTCATTTGAGAAAGAGTCAGAAAGAAAACCAGAAGTTGAACATGAACATTTCTTTTAAATGTATTAGACAGGTGTTAAGAGAAAAGTTAAGAAATGAATAGGGTACAGTGTTTCTTTTTTTTTTTTTTTGCGGTACCGGGGATTGAACCGAGGGGCATTCTACCTCCGAGCTACACCCCCGGCCCTATTTTTTATACTTTATTTTGAAACCGGGTCTCACGAAGTTGCAGAGGGCCTCACTAAGTAGCTGAGGCTGGCCGTGAACCCGGATCCTCCGGTCTCAGCCTCCCAAGTACTGGGATTACAAGTGTGCACCACCACGCCCGGCTGGTACAGTATTTCTTAATGGTTCCCAAGAAACACAGTTAAGATGTTTATAGAGTTCTACCACACACACACACACAAAAAAAAGATCTGTGGTCAGATAAGTCTGGAAAATATTGCAGACTGTATTTACATCCATCTTGAATAATAACAATTCATAATGGTATATCAAATGCTCTCAGACAGCCTATAATTAACATTTTTAATTTTGTTCATACTTGTATTTGACCCCTGTGTTTGAATGCTGATTTATTTTATTTTTAAAAAACAACATCTATGAACATTTCTCAAAACCCTGGAATTCTTATGAATTTAACACAAGAAGAGCAGAGACTAAGAAAATGATAGTGTCACCGGGTGTGGTGGCACTTGCTTGTAATCCCAGTACTTGGGAGGCTGAGACAGGAGGATAGCAGGTTTACAGACAGCCTCAGCTACTTAGTGAGGTTCTCCACAACTTAGTGAGACCCTGTTTCAAAATAAAGATTGAAACATCAGGCTGGGGGTGAAGTTCAGAGGTAGAATATAACTAGGTTCCACCCTGGTACCACACACACACACACACACACACACACACACACACACACACACAAAAGA
>PVJS01039821.1:0-18725 GCA_004027185.1 Glis glis | reverse complement strand
CCGGCCCTATTTTTTATACTTTATTTTTTAAACCGGGTCTCACGAAGTTGCGGAGGGCCTCACTAAGGAGAGAGAGAGAGAGAGAGAGAGAGAGGGAGAGAGAGAGCGAGAGAGCTGAGTCTGGCCGCGAACCCGGATCCTCCGGTCTCCGCCTCCCAAAGTACTGGGATTACAAGCGTGCGCCACCATGCCCGACGCAACACAAGTTATTTCTGTTCACATTTCATTGGCCACAGAAAATCACATGTATATGTCTAATTTCTTTGGCAAGGAAAGTCTTACCATTGATATGGAAGGCAGCAAACAGAAAATGTTTGGAGAATGGCACCAACTGCAAGTTTATGGGAAAGTATATATATAGAAAGTATTCCAAAGTGCCTGGGACATGGAGAAGCCAAACACATGCGAGATCCCACCAAAGAAATGCCCTGATCCTTGGGAGCCTTCCTCTCCCAGCTCCTAGGCTCTTCCTTGCAGAGCATACTCTACCCTCCGCTGTTGCTTAGTCTGTGGCTTCAGAAGGGGAAGAGACCTGGCCAGGACTCCTCGAATGGGTGAAGAGTTATTGCAGGAACCACAGGCAAGGACTCCCTTGTCATTGCACACTAACACAGCAGCAACAGCAATAGCAATGGCAGCACAACTCACATTTATATGACACTTGCTACGGGCCAGGCTCTGTTCTACACATCTCATTATGTGTTTAATCTTTGCAACAGCTATATACAATGGTTGCGATTGGCACACATTCTTATAGATGAGAAAATTGAGGCAGAAGTAGTTAACTCACTTCCCTCAGGTGGACGGTTAGTTAAATGTCAGAACTGGGGCACAACCCCAGGCAGTTTGCTCCAGTGTGCATGTTCCATCCCTTGTATGCTGGACAGACTGGTCTAGGAATCAAGACTGCCCATATTAATGGCAGCTAAAGACATAGCGTGTACCAGAATGTTGATTCCCAGGAAATGAAACCCCTTGGGGGGTTATGGAATCATTTCATTGATACCCAGAGAGTATTGAACAGCATCAAATCATGTGATGGTGACTGCATCTCCTTTTCATTGCTTTATTCTCTTTGTTTTTCAATCCTTCTGACATATCAAAAAGAAGGCATATATCAAAAACATGTCAGTGCTATAGTGTGTTTCCCTCCACTACATACACAAACCTGTAAGACTCAATCACTATCCGGAGCATGAAAGGGAGGGAAGGGGGAGGGAATAGGGTGGGATTGGAGGGAGGGCTAAATGTGCAACGTGTGCATGTATGATGTTCATACCCTGACATATATCAAAATGTATAATTACAATGCACCAATAAATGAACATAAAAAGTTAAAAACATGTCAGAAGCCGGGCGTGGTGGTGCACGCTTGTAATCCCAGTACTTTGGGAGGCAGAGACCAGAGGATCCGGGTTCGTGGCCAGCCTCAGCTCTCTCACTCTCTCTCTCCCTGTCTCTCTCTCTCTCTCTCTCTCTCTCTCTCCTTAGTGAGTCCCTCCGCAACTTCGTGAGACCCGGTTTCAAAATAAAGTGTAAAAAATAGGGCCGAGGGTGTAGTGCGGAGGCAGAACACCCCTGCATTCAATCCCCGGTACCGCAAAAAAAAAAAAAAACATGTCAGAGACTATGGCAGACCATTAGTTGGTAATCTCATTTGGGAGGAAGAGAAAGAAGGCTCAGGCACAGTATCCAGCTAGGTAGAAGAGCATTGTTTTGGTTTCATTGCTTGTTTTTTTTTATTTTTACCTTCTATTAATGGAAAGTAATGCTACAGTTCCACTTATGACAGTGGTATGGTTTCATTTTAAAACATTAAGTAAAAAGAGTGAATTGATATGATAAAACAGAAAAGAAATAGCATGAGTGGTGGGCACACAGACCTTCATCAGTGCCAGCAGTAGGTCAAGGACTGGAATTTGGGGAACGGTGTTAGGGAGGGATGGGTTTGCAGAGCAGCAAGATGGACTCATGGTAGATGCCAATACATTTTTTCCTGTGGCTAGCGGCTAGTCAGTGGCCAGCGAACAAAGACAATAAGAATGTCCTCTTTCCCTCCCATGACACATGTTATCATCTCTGAACCCTGAGATGCTACTAATTTAAGATGAAATGAACCTGAGAGGAAGAAGTGAGAGGAAATGAAGAGGGCGTTTAATTAGCAGGAGAGAAGCAACCTCAGGTTAGATTGGTAATGAGCTTCGTGACCTGGGAATATTTTCTACTGACCCAGAGTTCTGAACCATCATCCACAAACTGGGTGAAATAAAACCTATCTCACAGAGCTCTTGCAATTAAAAAGTCAGGTGAGGGGGGAGAGTACTGCCTGACTCACCTTGCTGGCTGTTGGGAAGACTGAGCAGCACCCCACAGAATTCTAACAAACCTACCACTGCTGGGCAGTCTCAGCACAGCCTTGGCTTTTACCTTTGCACAGCTCAGTTGCAAAGGAAATTACACTGAGAGCCGCAGAGGATCAGAACCACGCAAGTGCCATTTATTGAAGAGTCACCAGAGGTCAGGGATTACAGTAAGTGTCCTACGTGCATAATTCCATCTCATCCTAACAATAGTTATGCAAAGATTGTTTATCATTATTCCCACTTTATAGAGAGGATCTTGAGACTTAGAGGGATAAGGAGTTTACAATAGGGTTACAGAATCGGTGGATGGCAAAGTCAGGGCTCAAACTCACACCTGTTTTTTTCTTCTTCTTCTTCCCTTCTTCTCTCTCTCTCTCTCTCTCTCTCCTTTCTTCTTTTTCTTCTTCTTCTTCTTCTTCTTCTTCTTCTTCTTCTTCTTCCTCCTCCTCCTCCTCCTCCTCCTCTTTCTTCTTCCTTCTCCTCCTCCTCCTTTTCTTTCTTCTACTTCTTCTTCCTTTTCTTTTGCAGTACTAGGGATTGAACACAGGGACATTCTATCTCCGAGCTATACCTCCAGCCCTTTTTATTTTTTATTTTGAAACAGGGTCTCACAAAGTTGCTGAGGCTGGTCTTGAACCTGGGATCCTCCTGCCTCAGCCTCCCAAGTACAGGATAACAGGTATGCACCACTACACCCAGCTTCTGCTTTCTTCTTAAACAGAAGTTATCCAGGTAAAGAGAGGTGGGATGGATTTCATCAAGGAAGACAGAGTCGCATAAAAGTTCTGTGTCCACCACAACACTCGGTGGACTGTGCAGCAGACAGGAAGGCAAACCCATTAATGTCTGTTACTGCTACTGCATTGTTTTCAGGGTCACACTTTCCGCAAAGGACATTTGAAGTTCTCTGACACTCCCATGCACGTGCACGTGCACAAGGGACGTCCAGTATTAAAGCAATGCTCCTCAACGCTTCCCAAGCTTTGATTTGTATAAGAATCCCAGCAATGTTGTTAAGATGCAGCTTCCAAGTCAGTAGGTGCACATGGCGCCTGAGGTTCTGCATTTCTAATAAGCCCCATGCTCTATGTTGCTTGTCCACATACAAAGTTTGAATAGCATGACACTAAGACCCTCAGAACCCACAGGGGTAGAGGTCTTTTCCAATCCTTCCCATGCAAACTTCCCTACTAATTTCTAAATCAAGGTGCAGCCTCTGCAGCCTATGGGCAGCCTCCTGCAGGGCTGGAAGACCAGAACAGCAAATTCAGCACAGAGAACAGCAGGTGGGAGCCTGCTGGCTCCTCAGTACCCACTGCACTCAGCCCAAGGAAAGCTGGTCAGAGGAGACATTAATGTCTATAAGTCGCTGCAGTAGCCCTCCCTGGGCAACTGGGCCACAGCGAAGTGCTTGTTATTGAAGCGAATGCAAAGGCATGTGAACTGTGAAGTTATTGGAGCAGTGGAGACTCACTTGGGGATTGGCAGTCTCCTGCCCTTTGATGGTAGATGTTTTGCTGAGTTGTTTAGCTGTTTCTCTGTCTCTAGCTGCTGAGTGTATACTGAGCAGGTAAGGGACATCAGGCCCTTCCTTGGGGGGTCAGCTCATTTACCCTCACTCCTATGCAGATGCGTAGATGAAGCTGCTGAGCCTCAGACCAGTCAAGCAGTGTTGACTCAGATTCAATCCCAGGCCTGGGACTCAAATTCCAGTCTGAAAATCCATTGTTGGGATGTGGGTGGGGATACGTGTGTGTGTGTGTGTGTGTGTGTGTGTGTGTGTGTGTGTAGCCTTTCTGTGTGCAAGAGAATATATTTCATCTCCTTCTCAAAGGCACCTGTGATTCTCCCAAGAGATTACAGCTCCCTGGCTATTCTGCACAACTACAAAAGAAGTGCCCCAGGTTAGTGGTTCTCAGTCTTTCTTTGTCAGCCAACCAGTTTTTAATGTCAAATTTGTTTAACCATCCCCTCAAGAGATGAGATTTCAAAGCACATCGTTCAAGAAAACACCTAACAACAAAAAGGGCTCTGAATTCAGGGCTGCTTTCAAGTGCCTCTGTATTTCAATCATTCTACCAGGGTAGGCGTGCACTTGTGAATAGGAGTGTCTCAGCCTGGCGTTGTTTCTTTGGTCTACAGAGTGCTTGGTATGCAAATGGATTTGAAGACACCCGCCCCCACCCCTGCAATAACTTGAAGGGAGAACTCAGAGATGGATCTAATCTAGAGATAGTTTTGGAAGTGGGTTCAGCAGGACCTCCCTCTGAGACCCCAGAATGGGATGCAAAGCCAAGTACGGTGGCACATTGCCTTTAATCCCAGCTACTCTGGAGGCCGAGGCAGAAGGATCACAAGTTCGAGGCCAACCTGGGCAACTTGTGAGATGGTGTCTCAAAATAAAAAATAAGAAGGGCTGAGGATGGAGCTAAGTGGTAAAGCGCTCCTAGGTTCAAACCCCAGTACCAAAAAAAAAAAAAAAGAAGCAGAGTGATGTGGCCAGAGAGGGGCATCTCTGTCACTGTGATGGCTCAGCAGGGATTCACTGTTTGCACAGAAACCAGAACCATAGAATTTCTGCTTTTATGACATGAACAGAGCCAGGCGTTCAGGGCTTCTGGGATATCATGAGGTGTCAGATCAGGCATACCTCAAAGTCTCCCTGAATTTCAGACAGACTGAGTCACAAGTTAGCCATCTCAGCAAATGCCAACAGCAGCAGGAGGGTCTGTTTCTGGATGGATGGAAGATACGCAGGCATCCATGTAGAACCAGATTGGCAGAATTCTCAAGAACCCCAACAGAAGAAACAGAGCAGTGCTGGTTCTGGCTCCCAGTCCCAGCTGACAGCACCCCCTTAGAACAGGAAGTGCTCTTCAGAGAGTGAAGTGTCCCCGTGACAGGCTTCCATGGCCCAACTCAGGACACGACTACTACCGTGGGGCGAGAGATGCAGAAGGGGTCCATCTCTGACACCCTTACCTCTTTCAAGACCCTATCCAAATACCACCCTCTTCATGAAGAGTTTTTCCAATCTCCATCCCTCTTCTACTCATCTTCCTTACAGCTCTTACCAAGTGGCAAACACTGGCATGGAATTAGTGTCAGCTTTGTATGAGAGACATAATAGGCCTATTTCTCCCTAGAAAGTCCTACATGGCTGGACCACTCCTTTTACAGATAAGGACAATGAGACCCAGAAAGGAGGTAGACTTGGCAAGGATGAATCCAGATGACATATTCCAACCCCTAATCCAAAGCTCATGCCACATGCCATCCACCTCCAACAAGCAGCTGGAAGACAGACTTCATGTCTTCATCGTGGTGAGTAGTGGGTAGCACGATTAAGAACACCAGCTGTGTTTGGAGCTGGATTGACCTGGGTGCAAAATGCAGCAGCGTAGCTATTGCTGAATCACCTCAGCCTGCCTCAGTGTACCAGTCTATAAAATGGGGATGAGAACAGTCCCTACCTCATAAGGGCTATTGTAGGGATTGTTGAAAGGACGTGTACTAGGCATTTGTACCACTAATTTAGTATTTTCAAGGGGCTGACCACTTTACATGATCTCATTTAACCTTGAGGTTTTGAATGTTTATGTAGCTTGCTCGGAGACCCTGGAAGAGGTGTAATTGCAATTAGGTCTGTCTGGGTCTAAATCCATGGGTAGGTAGGCATGGTTTCCACTCTGCTCCACGGTCTCTGTCATCTATGCTGTGAATATCTCTGACACACGCACACACACGCACACACACACACACACACACACGCTCTTTACAAGCATTTATTCATTTTAATTGGTCTAGTTTCTAACCCAGTGCACATATTTGGAACGGAAGCAGGAGAATCATCTGGAAGCCTTCTGTGGATGTTGGCTCCATGTACACACTGCAGGCTGCTGAGAAACCATGTGCTGTCGACAAAACCCGGCTTGTTGTCGGCATCATAGAGAGAGGCTGGGATGGCATCAGATAATGCAGGCCCTTGTCTGCACTGGATGGCAAGGCCGTGGTTTCACTTCTCTGAGCTCAGCGGGAATAGAAGCGTATCAATAGCTGCCTTGTCTGCCGCGCAGAGCTGGCGGCGAGGAGTCGGTGCGATCACTTATATGAAGGTACCAGACGCTGCAGGTAAGTTTCCCACATCACTGGGATTACAATCATGGTGAAAGGTAGAAAGGTCCAAAGAGAACTCCAAAGCAATTCTGCTTTGGGGAAAATGTTGCATTTAAAGAGTCCGGGGACCAGAAGGCGCCGGGACTGTAGAATGATTTCTCTTTGCCAATGGAGATCTAAAAGTAACTGATTCCCAGCCTTAAGGCCATTATGGAAAAATATGGCTGAAATCCATGGCCCACCCCAATTTACCTTGTCAAAAGATGTAAAGATGATTGAAAAATGCTGTTTGTCAATATTTAATCTTCACCACCACCCCCACACTGACCCAGTTTTCATGACATTTGTAGCTTAGCAGCACAGAGAAGGGAGAAGCCCCATTAAATAAATGCAGAAAACCTGTCAGAGGATCGGTTAAAAAATAAAAAACAAGACACCATCAGAAGCCCATTCAAAAACCCTGAATTGGATTTGTACAGCTCAAGGGGTAGAAGAGATCAGTAAATGATTTACAACACGAGGCTGCACGGTCTGCAAGTCCGCCTTTTCAAGCCAACCTAGCAAGTCCCTGCAGACATGTTCTTGCAGCTGGATAGCTCCTCCCAGCCAGAAGGCTGGGGAGGCTGAGCCCAAGCCTCACTGCCGTCCCAGCATGCCCACTTGTGTCCCCAGGCTTGGCCTGGCCACCGTCTTTAGGGAACCCCTCCCTTGGGAGGCTTCCCCAGCAGCCGACACACAGCAGCGTCCTTTCTAAGTGAATAAGCCACAAACTTTCCTGCTCATCCATTTTCCAAGCCACACGTATGGATCCGAGCAAGCAAATCTATATCTTTGTCACCCCTCTGTTTTCCAGTGGGGCTCTCATTGGAATTAAAGAAGCTGTAATTAAAGTACCTTGTTTAGGAAGACTGCAATTAGTCACCAATTCAGTGTGCCATCAAATGCAATCCAAATAGAAACACCCGGACTGCAGGTGCCAACCCCCTGGGAGCCCCGGGAGCTAGTGAGCCCTGCCTGCCTTTCTCAGAATGCACCTTCCCCTGGGGAGGCGGAGATTGGCTCCCAAATGTTTGTCAGCCTTGGGAGTTGGACTTCCAGGGAGCCGACTTTCACCATGTAGAGAAACTTGGGGTGAAGGCAGCAAAGGGGGACAGGAAAAGTGTATTGAGGGGGAGAGAATTGGATCTTTCTCGACCGGCTGGAATGACAGCTTTTCTGGAGAAACTGCCTTGATTTGGGTAAAATGAGTTGCTTCCCGCGGTGGACATACATGACTGGCCATAGTGATTATGATCAGACTCAGAAGCCAGACTGAGGGACGACTTCACCACTTACTTCCTGGTGAGTTTGGGTAAGCTCGTTAATCTGTCCGTGCCTCAGTTTTTCTATCTGTCAAATGGGGATAATTGCCGAATCTACTTCATAGGACTATTGTGAAGATTAAATACACAGCAGGTAAAGTATTTGAACAGTGCTTCCCAGGATCAGGTTCTATAGAGTATTTGTTCTTTGTTATTATCCATAGATATTTATTTTTATTTATTTATTTTTGTGATACTGGGGATCGAACCCAGGGACATTCTACCTCTGAACTACACCACCAACCCTTTTCATTATTTTTATTTTGAAACAGGGTCTCACTAAGTTGCTGAGGGTCTTGCTAAGTTGCTAAGGTAGGCTTCAAACCTGTAATCCTCCTGTCTCTGTCTCCCAAGTACTGGTATTACGGGTGTGCGCCTCTGTGCCCTGCTCACATAGATATTTAAAAAGCATGTTGTTTCTAACCTGAAAAGGTGTTAGAAGAGAGGCCCTCCTTGCTCACTCTGTTTTATGTTGCCCTCACCCATGACCCACTCCTGAGATTATCAGATAAAATATAGGATGCTCAGTTAAATTTTAATTTCAGAAAAATAAGGCACCATTTTTAGTACACGCATAGCCCATGCAATATTTTGGAAATACTTATACTAAAATTGTTTGTTATTTATCTTAAATTCCAATTTAGCTGGGTGTCCTGTGCTGCTATTTGCTAGATCTGGCAACCCTACCATCCCACTACCTGTTAATAATTCCAGTTAGTGAAAAATGCTATTAGAGCGCCACTGAACTACAACTCCAAGCCCCATTTTTAATGTTCTTACCATAAGGTCTTCCCACTAGAATGTGAGCTCCCTTGAAGCCGCTATCTTGTCTATCTTCTTTCTAGTTATATTCCCAGGGCCCAGCAGAGGACCTGGCCCATGGAAGGAGCATAACACAAAGGTGTTGTTATACTGCGCAAAGCAAGGGAGAGGCCCTTGGCAGCCTTGCCCAGTTTTATCGCTGTGGTCTTTCTCAAATACGTTATAAAAATCGTTCCAAGCATTGTTCCAACCTATGTGGGTCTGAGCACTCCGGGTTTGCAGTCTGGGGACACTGACCCTTCCCAGAAGTCCGACTTCTCTCCCAGCACGGGGGCATCAGCTCGGGGTTAGAAAGTGCGCAACATTTTTCCTTTGAACTGTGAACCATCAATTCTCTGCATTCTAATTCTGCCACAATCCTGGGCTCTGCAGACTACAAGAAATGGACTTGCCTCATGCTAATGGCATTTCATTTATCATTATGGAGCTGAATGAGGGGAGACCATTAAGCTGAGTGTGATGTTTTATTGGTGTGTTTTTCTGAGGTCTGTGACTCCGCATAGCACAATGAATAAAAATGACCCGAATTTCCCGTCATGAGACATTTCCAGGCGGCACTTGCTCAGCTGCCCAAGCCTGGTGATGACTTTGGTAAACAGCAGCAGACATCAAGTCTTCTCTTTTAACACAGACACAGGCAGGACTTTCATTTCATTTTGAGTCTTTGTGATTTTTTTTTACTTTAAAACAATGTAGACTTTAGGAACTAGTGAACCCAAATGTCAGTCCTCTCTGGTCAATCTGGCAACATTTGCCACGGTGTTAAGAAAAGGTGTTTCTGAGTGTGGCTGAGATTGTTCATGGCCCCTTCTGATTTTCAGTGTCATATTTACTATGTCAGATGCACTGCATCTAAACAGAAATGGCTCTCTCTCTCTCTCTCTCTCTCTCTCTCTCTGCTTTGGAATTGAGCTTTAAATTGAATGGGTGCTTATCCAAGTGACGCTGTCGTATGAAAACACTGGTTTGTGCGGGACTGATGGTCAGTGGGAGAGGATCATTCTGTCTTGCCTCCTGGATTCAGCAATTGGAGAGCTTAACTATCTACTAAATCAGCTACTTTGCCCTCAGGCTTCTATAACTAATTTTTTTTAAGAAAGGGAGAAAGAACAATAAAATAAATGGACATGCCCAAGTGCAATTGAATGTTTATCACTGACCTCATCAAAAGGGACAGCTGATGTGGACTGTGTCCCAAGCCGCCTTCTCTCAATGTCACAGGAGGGAATTCCAGTTTTCACGCAGCCATATTTTAGGATGTGAAAGTTGCTTCACAGATTCTAGAGCTAATTTATAAATTCATGAGGGCTTTACCCCCCCCCTTGAAGAGTCAATACCCTAGCCAGGTGTGGTGGTCCATGTCTGTAATCTCAGTACTTGAGAGGCTGAGACAGGAGGATCGCAGGTTTATGTCCAGCTTCAGCAACTTAGTGAGACCCTGTTTCAAAATACAAAATTAAAAGGGCTGGGGGTGTACTTCAGAGGTAGAATAACCCTGGGTTCAATCCCAGTACCAAGAAAAAAAAAAGGCAATACTTCATCAGGAAAAAAAAAGAAAAACACTACACACAAAAATATGTTACTTAACAATGTTATCAATATTAGCCAGAAGAAATTGAAAGTGAGTTCTACACGCAATATTCTGGAGGGTTCTAAGCCAATGAAGGTGAAAGGATTATGATGAAAGACAAGATATTTGCTGACATGGTAGTTAGGAGAGTTCATAGGTATATGGAAAGTGTTAAAGCTAACACATCAAGTGAGAGTAAACTTACAAGTTGCGTGTGCACTTTGATAGCAACTGTGTCAGTATAACTATGTGGATGTATACAAGCTGGAGGAGGAAAATGAAAATAATAGTTGTAAATAATGGTTTTGAAAAAAAGCAAAGGTAGAAACGTGGGATGGGTTTAAGTCTTTTTGAATGTAGAGTCTACTCCTCAGTTCATCCTGGAGCTCGCTAAGCTTACATCCAGCTAGTAGAATTGCTGAAATTCCCTAAATACTTCCATAGAAGGAGGAAGTTGAAACTATTGAGAGAGATTTTCCAAAAAGGAAAATGAAAATCATCATATTTTAGGATGAGCAGGCCTTGGATATTACCCGTGGTAAGCTCTCTACCTTACTGACAGAGAACTATAGCCCAGAAGGATTGGAGACAGTTTGGGGCGCACAGAGCAGCAGGACTAGGACCAGAAAGGGGTGGTCCTGAGTTCAGCCCCACCCACCGCTCAGCTGGCACAGAGTGCTAATCGCAAGGCTGTGCTCGGCACCCTGCCTCGAAGGACGGGGCTGGACCTTGCCCATCACCCTTTCTATGTTTGAAGTGGTCCTTTCTCTTCACCGTTCAAGGCCAGGCTGTCAGCCTTTGTTCTGCTCACCCTCGACTCGCACACTCTGTTCCTGGACACCTTCCCCTCTTTGGCTTTGCCAACATACTGTCCTCACTGCCTGGGGCCCTGGCAGAAGGGACAGTGACTTCTCTGGGGTCTGCCACACCTTACCTTCAGGGAGCTCTACCTCCAGTCCTGCTGGCCATCCTCCACCTCCCAGAGCCCAGAGCAGTCCTGGTTCCAGGAGCTGCGCTTTCTCCATGTGTGCTAGATGTCACCGCTGATGCCTGGTTCCAAGTCAAGGCCTAGAACGTGCAGGGTTTAGAAGACCTGGCCCAGGCCCTCTGTTGCCTTTCTACCCAGCTCTGGATTAGAAGTGTCTGTCCCAACACGTCTCTGCTGGGCACTCCTCAGCCTTTGAAGCACAACGAAACTGCTCAACTGGAATCTGTAGAAAATGGAAATTCAGGTCAATTGGAGACTTTTTATTACAGCTAAAACAGGACAAGCCAAGACTTCTGTGTTACTTTTCTGCTTTGTGACTTGGACAAGAGCAGAGGAGTCACTTACCCTCCAAACTTATATCATTGCATCTATAAATAGTGGGGAATAATCATGGTAGCCCTAATCCCAGTAGCCATCTCGTTGGGTTCCTATGAAAACGTGATAAGACAGCCAGGTGTGGTGGTGCACACCTGTAATCCCACTACATGGGAGGCTGAGACAGGAGGATTGCAGGTTCAAGGTCAGCCTCAGCAATGTAGCATGACCCTCGGCAACTTAGTAAGACCCTGTTTCAAAATAAAATAGAAATGGAGGTGTAGCTCAGAGGTAGAACGCCCCTGGGTTCATTTCCCAGTACCAATAAATAAAAAAATACCATGATAAAGGTGTACATAAAACATACAGACCCGAGCCTGGCACAGAGGAGGTATCTGCCATGAATCTGCCGTGATTGGCTATTATGATTCTCCCTAATTTTCTTATCTGTAAAACAGGAATGCTGATGCCTGTTTTGGCTGCCATCCATGTAGCAGTGCAAGGTCCTGTGGTCACAGTGTAAACACCCTGCCACAGTCTTCAGTCACGGGGCTCTTGGCAGCGAGCAGGTACTCTGTCAGCCTCACCACCTGCGTTGGGGACCCTCATCCCCACCTCAGAGATGAGGGAACTAGGGGGACTGGGCCAGAGTGTTCAGTCCCTTGCCCAAGACTACCAAGATAATTAGTGGCAGGACTTGGTTTTAAACTAGGTTTGCCTACCTCTAAAGCCCAATTTCTTCACCACTATTTTGTAGCAACTTTTTGCTACTGGGCAGAAAGTCAGTTCTGCTATACCTTACATGATAAAACGGGTCAATTATATTAAATGCCTATTGAATTCAGCAGAACACAGTTTTTATTTTTATGTGTATTTTTTGTCTTATTTGAGTCACTTTTGATTTACCTCTTTCCCTCTTAATACAGCATGTATGCATGTGTATGTGGCCGGGCAGGGACAGGGACAGGTCACAAGACCTTAGTTCCGTAGACCTTCTGTGACTGATGATTCTTGCAGTCTTTAACCAAGATTTCAGGGACAGGGAGGCTGGGTCTATGTATCTCATGAGAGGGAGGGGTTTTGTTAAAGAATCCTCACAGCTTGTTTGACCCCATTGTCTTGTCAGGCTGGGTCAGAGAATATTTTTGACCTTAAACTCTGCTTCCCTTTATTCTTTACTCTAGGCTGTTAGAGTGAATTCTAATCACTTTGTCCATTTTGGAGTCAGAGTTAATCACCTTATTAATGCAATTTTTATTTAAAAAATTGGAACAGGGAAATACAACATATGCTTTCATTAACAGAAGAAAACAATAGTAATTTCATCTACATGTTGTGGTTGAGCCCCAGATTCAATGAACTCTGAATGAGATGGAAGATAATAATAAGCATGATTCTGAAAATTGAATAATCAGCATTACACATTGTTCCAATTGTAATGGATAGAAAAACAGAAATAAAAGGATTGGTTGCTATTAAACTTTTCTGAGACTGTCACCTTAAAAATAGGCTTATCTCTCCAAACAATTGCCAAACTGCAGAACCAAAAACATAACTTACAAATTTGAAATGTCAAATTTTAAGTCCAATTTTGAAAAAAAAACCAAATCCAGACACTTTTAAATTTATAGGATTAATCTTCTGTCTTTCCTCCAATAACAAGTAAATTGAATCTGCAAAATTATGTTCAGTATGTGATTTTCAACTGTGTAATTGTTGTTTAAAGATACATGTCTTCAATTTCTTCTGTTTCCTTTGGAAACTCAAATCCATTTCAAATCTTTTGTTAATAAGCAATTTAGCTCTCAGTGAATGCTTTCTTAGTGTTGGTAATTAAGTGTTATATTTACACAAAGGAAATAATGAAATACAATCTCATCCAGAAAGAACATTCTAAAACATTCCCTTAGTGCAAAACATGACCCTGCGCCATCAGAATTTCTTTTGTTAAAGCCAACAAAAACTCCTTGAGCTATTTTACAAAGAAAGAAAGAAAAAATCTGGTTCCTCTGAATGACCTGTCCCTCCTAGGTGCAACAGTTGAGAAAATATTGAAGTAACTCCACAGCAAAAGTGAAGTAGATATACAGCTCTGCGAGTTTATTCCATGACATTTGGCATTAGCTCTTGCCAATATGACACAAGTCTTCTTAGGCAGTAAATACCTGCAGGGCAAGGGTGTTCTCTGCACACTTGCTATAGTTACAGGTGTGACTTTTGTCTAAGGTGGAAAACGGATATTAGTTAATTGACTAACATAGGTGCGTGGGGCACCTCCTGGGCATGTGACAGGCACTCTCTCAAGAGCTGCAGGAAATACAAATCTGATTAAGATGAAGCCCCCTCATGAGAGTTCAATCTGGTCAAGGAAATAAGATGAGTAGGCTTTTAATAAGCAAAAAAAGAGAAGGTGAGACTCCAGTGGTGGGTAATGGGGTTGCAGAGGAAGGGAGAGTATAAAGGCTTGGGGGTAGGGAATACCAGGGATGTTTAGGAAAGAATAAGAATATATATAATAATGACCATCATGGTTTTTACTATGTGCCTAGCACAGTGCTAAATGCTTTCCCTGCAGTTTGTCATGTAGAGTAATCAACGTGTTCCATATTGCTTGGCACTTTCCTGTCTTAGCACTAAACGTCCTGCATCCCAGGATGCTCTCACCCCATATGCATCCCTTACAATGACCTTATGAGATCTGTCCTACTATCAACTTTATTTTAGATTAGGGGATGGAAGTTGAGAGTGGCATAGTAACCTATCCAAGATTGCATCGTTACCAATGCATGAAAAGCTGAGATGTTAAACAGAGTGCTCTGATTCATCTGCAAGAGATGAATCTTTATGTCAGAAAAGAATGTTTGCATGGCAAAAAAAAGTGATGAGACCATCAAGACAAAAAAAAAAAGTTGCTACACAATTGTGGTGCAATAGCCAGGCCTGATGGTGCACACTTGTAATCCAAGTGCTTGGGAGCTGAGACAAGAGGATTGCAGGGTCACAGCCAGCCTCAGCAACTTAGCAAAGTCCTCTGCAAGTTAGCGAGACCTGTTTCAAAATAAAAAATAGGGCTGGGGGTATAGCTCAGGGGTAGAATGCCCCTGGGTTCCATCCCCAGTAACACACACACACACACACACACACACACACACACACAAATATGTTGCACAATAAAATGTAGATACTGGGAAGTCACTGAAGATTTCTGAAGCTTGCCTGATTAATTTGATATTGATGGCACCAATGTGGTTAACACAAACCATCTATCCAACCATTTTCCTATCTCTGGAAATCTACAACCTCACCCTGTAAAGGCTCCTCTCCCATGCCATAAGCAAACCAAAGGAGGCATTTTGAAGATCAAAGAAATCCTTTCCTATCCTCAATCAATTTCAAGATCTTTCCCCTTTACATGCTAATACTTTTCCCATGTTCCTCTCTATAGCAATACTTGAAAGGTTGTAAGCACGTTTGCTTCAACACACTTCTTTTGCCTTAAATCTCATTTTCTTAGAGAACTAACTGGTAGAAGAGGCACTGGTCCTAGACTTCCCTCTGTGAGATGAGAGCAGAAGCAGTGCACATAACTGTGTTATATGGCACGATTTAGACCGCGCGTGTGTGCACATGTGCGTCTTTTGTCATTTTACCAATTTCCTGTTTGTTTATTCCTGTTCATTACCATTCATTCTTGTCCATTATATGGCTTAGTTGATGGGAATCTATACATCCTATCTGCTGCGAGTTATGCCATCTGAGGTCAGCATAACTCCATGGTATTAATGCAAGACTTCCAAGCAGAAGAGAGCCCATTGAGAAAGAAGAAGGCAATTTCCATGAAATGTCTCTCCCTATCTGAGTCAAGGATATACATTATGCAGAAACAGAATCAGTGAGCCTTTGAGCTGGGAACATCCATTTAATTGCGTTCCATAATGCTCCTGCCAAGTCACCAAGCCCATGCACTCCCAAGCTCCTGCTGTCTCAAAATTGAAATCATTCCCTTTGCAGAAACAAACCATCCTTCTCCATGAGGTACCATCCGATTGGTCAGAACTTCTGTCTGGGGAATTATTTGATGATAAATTATATCAAGAAATTAAACAGAAACCCCATTAGTAATGTTGACAATATTCTCCCCACACACGAAATATTTAATAAAAGTCAGGAGCTAGGGAGCTGAGTTGGCCCACAGAGAACCCGTGGAAGATGGATGTTCTCCGAATGCAAATGCAGGTTTTCTTTTCTAAAGACCTTTGCAAATATCCAAGAGCTGACCTTTGTTTTGCTTTTAGTGACAGAGAAATATCCATTAAGTAATAAATTACTTCAGTTGACCCCACCCAGAGGTACTTTAGAAGTCCAGGGACATTCTGAATGTGGAAGCAAAAGGGTGAAACCAGCCCAAATGATAGATCCCATCTGCTAAGGAGTCACATATATTAATGGCCAGGAACACCATTATTCTCCAATGGATGAGTGAACCCAGTCAAATTTAAAAGGTGGTTTCTCCTAACCAGTAGTATAGGTGACTGAAGGAATTTATAAAAATGGAGACAGCTCATGCCCCTGTTTAAGGCACATCTTAGTTCTGCCTTTAAGTTCACTGGACCATTCCATACAGATAAACAAGGACATTCCAGTATGGTGCTTCTCTACCCTGGCTGTTCATTAAAAATGGACTTTTCAAATATTCTCTGTCTGATCATATCAGACCAATTAAGTCAACATTTGGTTATGGGAGAACCCAGGCATCTGTATATTTTTTAAATGCCTATAGCCAGAGTCCAGTCAGGATGCCAAAACCAAAAGTGGAGAATTTAATTAAAATAATTTCTAGCCAGGCGTGGTGGTGCATGCTTGTAATGCCAGTACTTTGGGAGGCGGAGACCAGAGGATCCGGGTTCCCGGCCAGCCTCAGCTCTCTCTCTCTCTCTCTCTCTCTCTCTCTCTCTCCCTGTCTCTCTTTCTCTCTCTGTCTCTTTCTACTTAGCAAGGCCCTCCGCAACTTCATGAGACTCGGTTTCAAAATAAAGCATAAAAATAGGGCCAGGGGGCGCCACCTGGGCGTCCCCTGCGCCAGGTACCAGACCCCGGCATCCCCGCGTGCCATCCCAGTAGTCCCTGCACCACCTGGGCGGCCCCTGCGCCAGGTACCAGACCCCAGTGGCCCCGCGCGCAACCCCGGCAGCCCCTGTGCCACCTGGGCAGCCCCTGCGCCAGGTACCAGACCCCAGCGTCCCCACGTGCAACCCCGGCAGCCCCTGCGCCACCTGGGTAGCCCCTGTGCCAGGTACCAGACCCCGGCGTCCCCGCGCGCAACCCCGTCAGCCCCTGCGCCACCTGGGCGGCCCCTTACCAGGTACCAGACCCAGGCGTCCCCACGTGCAAACCCGGCAGCCCCTGTGCCACCTGGGCGGCCCATCTGCCAGGTACCAGATCCCAGCGTCCCCGCGCATCACCTAGACAGCCTCTGCGCCACCTTGGCAGCCCCTGCGCCAGGTACCAGACCCCGGCTTCCCCACCCGTCACCTTGACAGCCTCTACACCTGCCCCGGGCCTCGGATCCCCCCACACCGTGTCACCTCAGCGGACTCTACACCCGCCCCAGGCCTCCGCGCCACGCTGGCAGCCTCTGCGCCACCTCGGCAGCCTCAGCATCACCTCAGCGGGCTCTGCACCCGCCCCAAGCCTTGGCCTCACCTCAGCAGCCTCTGCACCAGGCCTCGGCGTCACCCTGACAGCCTCTGCGCCACCTCGGCGGCCCCTGCTCCAGGAGCCTCTGTGCTATACTTCAGAGCCTGGATACTCTCCGGCGCCACCACCCAAGACCCGCGCCACTCTCCGGGTTGTCACTGAGTCAGGACACACCCCGGTGCTGACACCTGAGATCTAGGAGCACACACTCCCCCCTGGGAACCACGTGCGATCCTCTGTGCCACACCACAGAACCTGGGCACCCTTAGGCACCCCTACTCGATACCTGGAGCCTGCACCCCCACGGGCCCATTTGAAATCCTCAGCACAGCGCATCAGAGCCCGGGCACCCTCCAGCGACATTGCCCGAGACCCGGAACATGTGTGCATCCCTAGGGGCCCAGGCGACCCCGGGCACCTGTGCCTTGGAAACAGGGCACCTTCCGGCACCATCACCCGTGCATCAGTACCCGCTCCCAACACCGCGCCTCGAAGTGCTCCTCACGTGACAACACCTGAGCTCCGGACCCTGCGTACCCCTCCACACACAATACCACACCCCAGCCAACCGAACAAGAGGGATCCACAGCCTGCAGCATACTGACCCAATTGGGACTACAGGAGCCATCAAGAGGTCTCATACACAGAAAGGAAAATGATGTGGAGGCAACAGAAACACAAAATGGAAAACACCGAAAATGCAAGAATGAAGAATAGTAAGGAAACAGGAAACATCCACAATGCATCAACAAGTGAGATCACTGACTCTGACCTGCAGGAAATGCAAGACGGAGAATTCCGAATTTTGATCTTCAGAATGATGAAAGGCCTCAAAGTAAGCATAGAGGAGATGAAGGAGGAAGTTGAGGCTCTAAAGAAGAATCAGAAAGAAACTCTGAACGAAATGAAGGAATCAATAAACGAATTAAAGACTGCAGTAGAAACCAACACTAGTAGGCTCGACCACATGGAAAATAGGGTATCACTCCTGGAAGACAGCTCATTCAAAACTGAGAACACAGTCAATGACATATGGAAGATATTACAACAACACACCCTAGCCATTCAAGAAATACAAGACAATGCAAGGCATCCTAATCTAAGGATAAAAGGCCTTGAAGAAGGTTTAGAAGCACAGACCAAGGGTATAAGAAACCTCTTCAAAGAAATAATTTCAGAGAATTTTCCGAACATAGAGAAAGATTTGGACATACACATACAGGAGTCATATAGAACGCCGTTAAGACAGGACCAAAGAAGGACCTCCCCTCGCCACGTAATAATTAAAATGACCAACATAGAGGCCAAAGAAAGAATCCTAAAAGCAGTAAGAACAAAAGAACGGGTGACATACAGGGGCAAAACAATAAAAATCACCCCAGACTTCTCAACTCAAGTCAGGAATGCCAGGAGGGATTGGTACGAAGTACTCCGGACCCTGGAAGAAAACAATTTCCAACCAAGACTGAAATATCCAGCAAAGCTATCATTTG